>JASVEL010007975.1:0-99272 GCA_032618575.1 Nicotiana noctiflora
GTTGCGATTGCAGCGGTATTTGTCCAACAACTGCAAAAAAATCCTCTATCGAATGTTGACTCTACGGATGCTTCCACCTCCACCAGATACATTTGAAAAATGAGAAAGCAGTCAAACCAAGGTTCGTTCGTATAAAGTGAAAGGTCGAAATAAGAGCCGAATACAACATACCCTCGAAATCATGATGGCCACTTTGCTCCTTAATTTGGCATCGTGGACATTCCGCAGGGACTCATTTTTGGCTTCAACACAACAAGCTAAGATACGACACCAAGTTATACCTCTGTGTCAAGAGATTCACATCAGAAAGGATATTGAGAACACGAGCCGATCCGCCTGCATGAACTACCAAATGAGTAAGGCCCTCCTCGAACATCCTGACATCATCATGATCCAAATCAGACTTAGATTCATATTCGTTGACCATCACACTCTTCACCCTCTCTACCACCGAAAGGGGATACGACCCACTGTAGATAGAGAAAGCGCACTCAAAGTCATAACAGCGACACTAGGGGCTTGGCTCTCCGCTCCAGAAGGACGTTGATTATCACCGGCAATGGGAATTCCGGGTTGGTCCACTATAACAGCCGAATCTTTCGGGCCCTGGTTGCCAGCGTCAACTTTAATAGCTCACTCCGTTTCTAAGGAAGACACCGCAACATCACCACCTCTTAGGTCCATTGGGGGAGATTCATCAAAATTAATTACAGTTGGAGGCGTCGTTTCGAATGCTACCCTTCGTCTCTTCGACGTCCCTTTCTCTTCTCTAGTCTATGGAGATCCATTAGCAGGACGGACGACATCGAGTGGAGCTTCCTAAGAGGCTGCCCTTATTGGAGTGGCCAGAACCGTAGATTTGATAGAAGCCTCCCTCGATGAAGGACGAGCGGCATGTACTGAAATAGGACGAGCAGAAGTAGCCGGCCGATGAAAGGCTAGCTGAGGAGCCCTTTTCCGTACTCTCCCTAGCAACGACAAATGATGTTCGAAAGATATAAGATGATAACAGAAAAAGACCGATAGAAAATGGGGATGTTCTCACCTGCAAGGGGCCTACGTCCAAACCTCTCATAAAAGGTCGACCAAGTTCGAACCCCCGCTGTATGGGAAAGGACGGCATCAACCCACTCACGAATCCCTTTCAAAAGTGGCGGGGCAATCTCTCGGCTGCGAAATAACAAAGTAGGTCAGTATATACAATATAAAAGGCAAAGGAAAATAGGAAAATCAGGCACTCCACTAATCAGAGGCGTGAACTTACGGGTAAAATTCCACACTTCAGGAAATTCGGTTGGGTCCGCCACTAGATGCTCGGTCCGAACATTGAAAAATTTCTCATAAAAGCGACGGTTGGTCCTATCCTCCATCTTTACCACTAGGCCTTTTGATCCCCGAGGACGCGCATGGATCATCGAGCCATGAATAAACTGGGGAGCGAACAAGCTGGGGGCGTGGTCCAGAGTAACCTCACGTCCGACGAGCTCCGTATACTTAATAAACATGAGGTAAAACCTGTATAGATAAGGAGAGAGACGGGCAGGGCATACCTCATAATAGCAGCAAAAATCTACCACCAATATAGGAAGTGGGAGCGTGTACCCTATAAGGAAGGGTAGGCATAGAACATACAAAATTCGAGACAGTCAATTTGAACCCGGTCGTCTCTCCCCCGCTGGTACCATCTCGACAAAGCTAGGAATGCCCCTTCATTCCCTCAAATCTGCTATCCCTACTTCCCCTATGACGGGAGGGATATCCTCCAGCTCCACTCCACCATTATCACAGAAGTCGACCATATCCTTCCCTGGACGAGGTAAAATTTCATCTACAGACGGAACCTCTTCGTCTTCCACCAACTCCATATCTCCGGTAGTTGGAGTAGGGTTCTCAGTTGCCGGAGGAGCAATAGGAAGATTATCACAGGAAGAAGCACCGACCATTTTTTAGAATTAAAGGAAAAAGAACTCACTGGAAGAAGCGAAATAATTAAAAATTGCGGCAAGCGAGAGAGAGCCTGAAGTCAAAATAACAGAAAAGAAGATATCCTGGAAATTCTCTCAAAATTAACGATGAAGTGTGAGAAACTAATGGTAGGGTTTCCTCATTTATAAGAGGCATAAATTCCCCAAGTGCGAAACCTAATAGTAGCCATTCGAATCTGATGGGACTCAAAACATTTCAGGTCCTCGTAAACGTGCGTCATAATGACTGCTTACGCGAAACAACGCTACATTTACCAACTGACATTTCTGTTGCGGAACCATCGTAACGGTACATAAGTACTGAAAAGATATCCTCAAAAAATTCTAAAGTTCACAATACGATAGTGTACACAACAGTGGTTAGATTCCTTTAGACTATGTTACATACATGATCTGTCCGTCGGAGTCGTCAAGGTACTCCCCCGATGAACGAAGGAACTAACTGTATTTGTCAAAATCTAACAACCCCGATCGGGGCGACTACGACCCCATCCTTGTCAGCGGTATGAAAGAAGTCAGGAAGTCATTTTGACTCTATTAGTACGACATTCTCCCTAAGTGACGAAGGTAAACCTTCCCCCGACTGGTAAGCTTGCATAATCCAGTCAAGACAAGTTGTGTCAAAAGAGAAAAGAAGTTTTCTTTCTACTATAAATATGAAGTGAAAGGAACCTAGAAGGGGGGGGGGGCTCTCATCTACTTCTTCTCCAAAAAAAACCTCGTTCTCCTTTATATTGTTGATGTTGTTAAGAGAAGTATTATATTAATTGGCTTTCCTAGCTCTTATTAGTAAGCGCCATTATGACTCCCAAGGTAGGAAATCGGGGTCGTGACATATCGCATAATAGAGGATAAAGTGATAGAAATTCCAAATGCGACTAAAATACATACTCAAAGGATGATTAAGTAGTTAAAGCATATGTAAACTGATCTAAAAAAGCTCATAAGAAGTTCTTAAAATCAAGGGATATTTTTGCTTCTGATCCCTCACGTATCGACAAATTATGGATTCTTGTAGTGATACGTGGGCAACACAACCCTCAATTAACTAAAATGTGCACTTTTGATCCTTCTACTTGTTAATATTCACAAATATAACGAATTATTATCTGTAAATTATTCTATTACCAAAGTGTGATACCACATTTGTTCAGTTATACCATATTTGAGGATAATACAATTCAAAATATCACATGGATCAAAATTGAAATTCACCAACAACTAATGGATCAAAATTGCAATCGGAAAAGGGTCAAATATATCCTTATACTATTGAAAAATGTTTAATATTACCCTCCATTATACTATTAGTCCAAATATATCCCTAACGCCATACTATGGGTCCAAATATATCTCCGACATCATAAAAACGGTACAAACCTACCCTTCCTCCGTTAACTGCTTCCCCTATGAACATATTTTATTGCTAAATCACCATTTCTCCCTATTTGAAGCTACCAAGTTCAATTACTTTGATGTTCTATCATTATTTAGAAGAATTCACTGCTCTACTTCCTCTTGTTGCTTCTCCGACCGATCCTGGAGTTGTACGTACCTTCACTTGACCTTAAAGTTTTGCATTTTATTTTGCATTTCCTTGTGTTGTTTGAATTTGTAAGATATACTTAGGGAAAATTTAGTAGCACTTTTATTTTAACATAAAACGTAAAGAGAAAAGAAATGGTAGCCTTCCAGAAATATGGTTGAAGAGAAAGAAACAAAAAAAAAAAAATTAAATCTCGTGTCTAGGTTGTTTTTCTTTCTCACCATGGTCAATATTGAAACCTTAAACTAGTTTGCTCATATCTTTGCTTAGTAATAAAACAAAATGTATTTTCGTTCGTATAAGCATGATTTGAATAGCAAAATTAGAATTTTTCCGGTTCACATTGTTTCATATTATCTTTAGTTGTTAGCATTTCTTTTGATATAATTTGTTTGTATATCTATGATCTGTAATTTTTCTTCAAATGAACTGGAAAGAAATGTTATGAGGAAGGGATGAAAATGAGAGTATAATGGTGAGGTGGCAATGAAATATTGTCAGAGGGAGGCAGTTAACGGAGGAAGGATAGGTTTGTACCACTTTTATGATGTCAGGGATATATTTGTTCTGATAATATAACGTTAGGGGTATATTTGGAATGATAGTATAATAGAGGATAATATTAAACCTTTTTCAATAGTATATGAACATATTTGACCCTTTTCCGAATTGCAATTATCCATATGGGGTCTACATGGGGCCCAAAAAATAATGTTTAATCCATGCTTGATCATTGGGCTAGCTCTCATTTAATATAAATAGTAGAGAAGCAGCGTGAAATAGCCATCTGATGATTGATTGAAAACGTAATTCTTCACCGCTCCGGCACCTAATCCATTCCTGGAGCGGCTTCTCCAGTGGGAGATTGCTCTGACTTTCTCTCTCAGGTATTTCATTCCTCTTTCTCTCCTTCGATTTGTGCTATAATTTATTACAGTTTCGGCTTATCCATTGCAGGCCCTGTGAAATTACTTTGATTTTCGTGGGCTCGGTGTTTTTGATAGCAGCATTGTTTCTAATCGGATCTATTTTATCTTGGTTTCTACAATTCATTGCATGCATGGGGTAATATACTTTTGACCCCCATCATTATTATGGATTTTTGTTGGTTTTTATGCTTTTTATTTAATTAGGGTTTTATTTTGTTTAGGCATTTGACGATAAATTATATATTTGAAGAAGGAATTATAGAATTTTTGAACACTAATGGTTGAAAGTCAGCTTAAAAATAGTCTAATTATGTCAATAATCTGAACTGAACCAGGATAAAATGGATACAAAAGATTATATAGTTAATCCAACTTATTAATCGAGGCATTTATATAGTTAATCAACAACAACAACAACAACCCAGTATATTCCCACGAGGTGAGGTCTGTGGAGGGTAATATGTAGACAGGCCTTACCTCTACCCGAGAGGGCAGAGAGGCTGTTTCCAATCGATCCTCGGCGCATGAAAAAAAAAGCAAACAAAAACAAAAATAAAACAAAAACAAAAACCGCATTAGTTACTCCAGCATACATCTCATAAAAATTATCTAAACATAAGATGCATGTGTACCATAAATAAATTGGTTCATTCTATTTTTATTAGGAACCCACTGGCATGACCAATCCAAGTGTAGGGCCCAGTGTGAAGCCCTTCCTGCCAGTGTTTCTCCATTCCGAGGTCTCGAAGTCGAGACCTTTGGTTAATGGTAGAGTGATCCCATCCATTCCACACCCCTTTAGTGGTTTGAGGTATACTAGATTGGAAGCGTATAGCATTGAATAGTGATAAAATCAGTTCACTTGGGAAGTATTTAGTTTGTTTCTAACATTTTAGGTTCACGATGTTTAAATTTCTCTATGAAGTAATTAGGTAGTGGTGGCCGAAAGATGGAGAAGGAGGAAGGCGGAACAACTTTATACATTTAAATTTGATTCTTTGTGGAAGAACTTTTCACAACATGTTTTTAGATGCAAAAACTTGCAGTTCACTTGTCTTTGATGATGTGGCCTAGGAGTTTAGAGCAGTTATAAAAACTAGCTACGGCAAACTGTAGGTCTCTAAGTTATTTTCCTCAAAAGGTAATCAAACTTAAATCATGCTGTTATGTGCTCAAATCCAGTCTCTACGATGACGGAAGAAACTATAGAAGTAAGGAATGGTACTCTGGTCTTGTCATCAGATAGTCCAAATCCTGATCTCACCATCCTGTATAAACCTCCATGAATTTGTAACTTATCATATATACGTAAATAAACTTGATATTTCTAATTGTTTATATAGTAGTATAGCCTCTAAACCTCATTAAGAACACAGGTCCATATGGTTTTCATCTCAAAGAAAAAAAAGAACACAGGTCGATATGGTTTTTATGATCTCCAGAAGAGTCGATCTTGATGAGGTGGAAAAGTTGTTTCCTCCTTGCGCTATTGCCATTTCGTGCTTTCCGTCATTTATGCAGCACAGGAATTACTTTTTAATTAACTGACTGTAGACCTCTGTTTTATGCACTATTTACTGGTTTATGTATTCTAATTGATTCTTACAGAAGCAAATGCCATTTGTAACAGAGCAGTGGTTGTCTGGGATCCGACAGTAAAACCAAATTAACTTCCTCAGTTCATGAGCCATTGAATGGGCAGGAATATCTGGATCAGGTAGTTCATCAAGCTAAACTATCAAAGGATTTTTGGACAACCAGCACGTGTGACATGGAAAGCAACAGTGCAGCTCAGTCACGAGGAAGCATCTCGTCACTTAGTACATCTACCCAGACACACGATCATGGCGCTGCAAATACGAATGAACACTCCGAATTTGTTAATCATGGTAGGTATTTAGTCTCCTCTTGCTACTTACCTTAATACCTTTTCATACTTTTTTTTTGTTGCCTTGTTTTTAAGGCAAACCACTATGCTTCCATTGCAAACTCTTCTACTCAACATGACCAACATAAGAGATCTCAGTTTGTCAAATCTGAACTTTAGATGGATAAAGCAGTATTCATGCTTCATTCTTTCCTTTGTTCCCTGGTCCTTCTCCCTTCCTTTCTAGACGGATGTGGACCTGTTGTCAGCCATGGATCGTATCGACTGATTATTCTTTTCAAAATGTTCCTTTTTTTGCCCCTAGTGATTTTCTAATCTTGAACACGATTTCATAATGCCTAGCGAGCAAATATGTGGCTAGAAAGTTACTCCAACTGACAAATCTAGTGGGTATTTGCTGTCAAGCTTCTCTGGAGCCTAAATCACTTTCAATATGAGAGAAGATACTTGTAATTTTTATCAAATATCAATTCTCCAGAATGTGGATGCTCCAGATAATTTCTCCTAATTCCCCTCCGGAATGTTAAAGTTCTTAAGGATAGCTCTCTGTGTCTGTGCAAAAGGTCCTAAGTTTAATCAGCCAATAGGTTTTGATTAAATTTTTTTTTTGATTTGTCGAATCTTTCCCTTCTTTTTCTGGTGTCATCATCTTTTCTGTATCTATTTCTATGAGTTATCTTATGCAGCTAGTTCTCTTCTGTTAGGAGTCCTCCTCTGGAGCCAAATCAGACAGCAATGGGTTGGACATAAAATTCCTGAGAAACCAAAACAGCTGCTTGAACCCAAATTAAGGTTTGAAAGTTATAATTTTTACCGTACTATCTGATGTGTTTAGAACCCTGAACTGTCTTGCCTCAAATGACTAAAAATGACGTAGTACTTCAAGTTTTAGGTTCTTATTAAACAACTGAGGCATGTTTTGTTGTCACTGTGCCTTTCTCGGTTCTTTGATAAAACGAGGAATTAAATAGTACATGGTGTTAGGCTGCACCTTATTTGAAAAAGTGTGCTGCGCGTCAGCTAGATTTAGAAGATTGAAGTTTACTTTTCCCCATCGATCTATTTGCAGATTTCAATTGAAAAATAATAATTTTGATTTCCCCACAGCCGAAGGATCCAGTACTGAATTCTTCTTTTCTTTACTCAATGGAAGCTATATTTCTTATTAGTTGAAATTTAATTCAAATTCTTGTAGCTTGGGTAGTTCTCTAAGTAATTGAGTCTCTGAATTGTGATAATAAAATGTAGCATTCTATAACACTGGTATGGCAAATGTACGACATTCACAATATCTTCTCTGTTAAACAAACTATATCCAAGCAAAATAAGGCCCAACATTTTCTGTAGAATTGATGTTAGTTGTAAAGTTTTGCACTAAGGAGCATATTCAACAGTCTATTAGTTGGTGTGTACACCTCTTTGGTTTAATAACCTTGTTAAATTGAGACATGTTGTAGCAAGTTGTAAAAATCAAACTGCTTATAGCTCCTTAGAGGTATTTATATGCCATGTGAATATGGCACACATTAGAGTTTAGAGGAGGCTTTTTGTCCTTCGCTAAATATTTTGAATTGTTTAACCGAGTAATACTATTATCATCTTCTGTCTCATTACTGACCGCTATGTATTGGCTGTAGAATTTCCCTATAAAGTTGGATTCAAAGGTCAAAATTGAATCAAAATTTGCTTTTCTATGTTGTACCTTAAGATTGAAAACTGAAAGAGGTAAGGTGGCAGTGAGGATGATGTTTGCCAATGATCACGATTAGGATATCCAGATGTTTAGTGTGGATTTTAGAAGAATAATCATGCTTGGATATTTTATTCTCTGCTCAAGTACATTTTTTCTGTTGGTGGATCTTACTGTCAAAGAGTATTTGGTTTTGCAGTTGGAATGCTACCTATGATAGTCTGCTGGGAAGCAACAAGCCATTTCCCAAGCCTATTCCACTTGCTGTAAGTCCTCTTGACAAAAAAGCTTAAATGTATTGAATGCTTCTCATACCTTGCTTTATTTAATTTTCCCACTGCTATAAGAAATGTGCTTTATTTAACTGTTATATATCCGCTCATATTAAACCGGCAGGAAATGGTAGATTTTCTTGTGGATGTTTGGGAGCAGGAAGGAACGTATGATTGAGATGTTGCAAGGCTGTGGAAAAATCGTCAAAGGAGTAGGGCTTGTTAGGATGATCTAAACTTGATTTGGTTCGTGACGGAGAGCTTCCTAGGTGTGGCGTGTTTTGTAAATGACATGTAATCTACTTCGGCTTATATTTAAACGAACTTTTGTGCTGGGAAAGTTTACATTTATTAAAATTGATTACTCTACTGGTTTTGGCAGCGGATGTTTATTTCTTATGCTCTGTTAGTCGATTAAAGGGAAAAAAAGAAGAGAATTTCCAGATTTGAGCCGACCAAATTTGTATTACAAGAAATTCTCTCGCAAAGTAGTAACTCTATCCTAGTTAAGCAACTTTAAATTCCGTGTGATCATCTCCACCCTTCAGCCAGAGGGAACAATGATTTAATTTCTTTGTTTTATTTTTTTCTTTGTTTCTGACTAAAATGACTTGTAAAAGCTTTTTCGGTTTAGTTTAATAATAGAAACCGAGCATGTATCATTTCTTCTCCCAAGCATCAGGCCAACGAAAACTCAATGGCATTACTACTTAACGGTTGTTCGTCAACCTTGCCCTCTATCTTCGTTTGATTGTTCCATTTGTCTTCAGATTTAAAATAGATGTGGAAAACCCCAATGAGTAGTTGTTGTTGTTGTTGTTGTGGAACAGTGGAAGTTCGATAATTGTTATGGAAATGTGTTTAAATTACTGCGAAGTATATTATTAACTTTCATAAAGTAAGTGACCTATTATTTTATGGTAAAATTAAACCAGGGATAGCTTTACCTGTGATTTGTGAGGATGAATTGGACACATAATATTCAAAATTGAAGGAGCTCAGTAAATATTTTTTGATTGGTAACCTAGTGAGGCAGTGTAGCTTCAACTCGAGAATGGAAACTGAATGACTTAACATAACGAATAAAATCGTCAAGTTAAACTCCAAGATTTCTTGCAGTTAAGGCCAGGAATATGTCTATGTGATGTCATATCAGATGCCACTTTAATACTATTTGGATTTATGGAGGACTGCACCCTGAAGCAGCTTACATAAACAACAGTGAAAAGACAGTGGGTTCTGTTTGTGTACTCAATCTGGATCATATTCGTTAACAGGGGGGAAAAAGCGTTTCTTTTTACATAGTGAACTCAATTTTTCTAAGTTCTTTTATTTGGATTCTGTGTTGTACTATCACTCAACGTGCAGAGTCGTTTCCAGAGTATAAACTAAATAAGTGAGAGGCTTTCGTATGCATGTGGGAAACAACCTTTTTGGCCCACAAGATAGCAATAAGGTCTGTGTTACCGTCCTTAGATTTCACTTATTGCTGCTTTGTTCTGCCTATCCGTATGGTCTTTTTAGGTTACAGTAGGAGTGGCAAATGGGCGGGTCTAGTCGGATAGGTTCGGGTTAAAAATGTGTATTGAAAAAACGAATCAATTATCCGACTCGATTCATATTTAATACGGATAAAAAAACAGGGTTAACCGGTGGATAATATGGATACCCATATTATCCATGACTTCTTGTATATGATCACTTTTGAGAAATTCTTAGTCTTTCTAACTTGAGGAACCCCAATTTGAGGCTTTACAAGTGTAAAAGTTAGACCCATTGATTATCCATTGGTTACTCATTGATTATCCATTTTCTAAATGAATAATATGGTTATTATCCATATTTAATCCGTTTTTAAAAAGTTCATTATCTAACCCATTTTTAGTGGATAGTTAACTATTTTTTTAAAACTAATTTGCCACCCCTAGGGTGACACTAACAAAAGTGTATTAAAATACCTTCAGCAAAAGCAGTTGACCAAAGAAATTGTAAGGCATATATATTCTCTAAACTTAGAAACTACAGGCTTAAGTTAGGAAGTTTTAAAAATGGGATAAATATTTGCTAATCTTAATTTCCATTTTCCATTATCATCAATTTCATTTCTAAAGACACATTGACAATTGTCGTTACCTCAAAAACAAGGAAAGGAAACGATTTGATTAATTGATTTGACTGATCAGCATGAGCTGTTGAAAATTTTCGCATTTTGATATTGGAAGAATCAAGTTTGAACTTTGATGTAAGCAAAATTGTCAAACAGTCAACTAAGTTGCATTGTAACCTGCAGCAATTCCCAGATAGAGGCACAGAAAATTTCTGAGTTAAAGTTTCAATGTGAAATGTCATGTGATTGGTGTAGAAGCTTTTGGTATCAGCCTATTGTCCCTTCTTCTGGAAACAGTAGTAAGTCTTTTCTATTCATAAATATCATTCCACTGCTTGTACTTCTTTGCTCATCCCCTGCATAAAACTTTTAAGACAAAGCCATTAGCAAACTAAATGGCTCTTTCAAATACATGCACGTTTTGCTTGAAGATTGTAGTTACATTGGTTCTTTTACTGTCTTTTACATTTCTACCTTCTGAATCAGGTGAACTCACAAGTTAACTTTTCGACTGATATTTAATTCTTGTTTCAGTTGTAGTCCATGAAACTAGGAATTTTTCTAAAGGTATTCAAATAAGTAAAAAAATTCCCTAACAAAGATTGTTCAATATGTATTATATAGCTTTAAAATATAATATTTTGTTTATATACACGATACAATTTTCTACAAAGAATGGTGACTACCTTGTCACCACGAGGTTTCGCCACCGATTATAGTGAAAATTTAAAACTAACACACATGATGAGAGAAAAATATTTCACTTGCTTTTTTTGTTTGATTGACATTTTTGTTTGTTTCAGTGGGAATGTCAAGGAAAATGGTGATGGGGTCAAAGCCACCAGATTGTGTAAACAAGTGCATGAATTGCCATCCATGTAAGGCAACTCTAGTCATACCACCTCGCCAAAGGAGGAGGATTGATGAAAAAGATGGCAACTATTATCTTCTTTCATGGAAATGCTGTTGCAGAGATGATCTTTTTTGACCTTGAATCCTTCAGCACCAACTTCAGTTAACTTGGCCAGGGGCTGGAGCCAGAAGGTTACATACGGTTCAACCGAAATCAATAGCTTCATTTTTAAATATGAACTAAATATGTATAAAAATTAAATCTTGAATCCAGTTATTAATGTTTGATGTCGCTATCATAGAATTTAGAACTCATAATAAAAGATCAGAAATAAATTAGAATGATAATATCATTTAAGTAGTGGAGAGGAAACTACCAGCTCCTGAGTGTAGATTAATGTTCTATATCACTAGTATTATTTTGCAACATTGCTCCAATACCAAAATAGAGTTTGCTATTATCACTGAAATATGCTTGATCAACTTTACTGTATGGGGAGTGGGGTAGGCGTTTATTTATTTAGTTGTTTCTTTCACAAAAGAACAAAAGTAAAATATCAAAAAGATCGATCTGTATATTTTGTTCTGCGACGGTGGGGGTTTGTTTTAGAACATATCAAAAAGCTATTGTGTTTGCTGCTTAATCAAATTTCGCGAGCTCTCCTTCTTCATCTAAATACTTTCAGTTTCAAGAAATGTTGGAGCTTGGAGCTGCAAACAGTCGGGTCGGGTCGGGTCGGGTCGAATATGATTCGAATTGAATGGGTAATAAAAAAACGGACAAATTATTTGACCAAACTTAAATTTAATATGGATAAAAAAAAGGTTAACCGACAGATAATATGGGTAATCATATTATCCATGACGTCTTAAATATGATTACTTTTGAAAGAATTTGTAGTCTCCCAAACTTGGGGAATTCCCAATTTGAAGCTTTACAAATGTAAACGTTAAACTTATTGGTTATCTATTTTCTGAATGGATAAAATGGTTCTTATGCATATTTGACCTGTTTTTAAAAAGTTCATTATCCAACTCATTTTTAGTGGATAATATGATTGGTTAACTGTTTTTTTTTAACTATTTTACCACCATGTGTTGGAGCTGTAAGTTGGCAAGCGTCCTCAAATTGGGTGCAGAAATTTAAATATGTTACAAAATTTAGGTTATATGCACTGCAATGTAAGAAATATTGGGTAAAAATCATTTACCCTCCCCAATTTTGTGTTAAGAATCAACTCCCCCCTCAACTTTGAACAACAATCATTCACCCCCCTTTATCCTATATAATACCTTTTTTGCCCTCGAATTTTCAATTTCCTGCTCAATTCAATACTTTTTTTTATTATATGATATTTCTTTTATGGTTTTAGCTATAACTTAAATTATGTAATGCCTATTATAAATTGTAATTATAATTTATTAAAATTATTAGTAGAATAAGTAATTAGCGTCCATTAAAATTACCTTATATTTATGAATGTTATTTTAATGTAATGCATACTAAATATATATTTAAACTATATTTTCTTAGCGACAAAACTAGAAATTCATATTGTCTCTGTTTGAATTTATATGTCCTACTTTCCTTTTCAGTTTGTTTGAAAAAGAATATCACTTTCTATATTTGGTAATTCGTTACTCCAACTTTTCACATGGTATATTTAAGATCACATGATTAAGGATACTTTGGTACATTACACACTTCTTTAGTTCAAAATCGCAAGATTGAAAAGAATTTCTTACTTTCATAAATTTCATACTGTCAAACTAAGACACATAAATTGAATAAAGAGAGTACTGCATATTCAATTACTATTTCTCGACAGGCGCGTTGCACGTATTTTTCACTCATGTGGTATATGATTTTATAAAATAATAGAGTATCAATACCATTAAAATAAAACATTGAGTAAGTACTTACATATAAAAGAATAAAATATAAGTTTTTGTAAATAATCAGTTTGTAGATCATTAGATGGTGACTTGTTTGTCGAAGTAAAGGTCGATTGGATATCATCTGAACCTACGAAGATCAACAATCAAAGTTTGTTTATATACACATGTATTTTTTTTACTTATTCTGAGTTTGTTTGAAACAAATATGTAATCAAATGTATCATACTTAATACTTTCTTATAGACGATATACTTGAATATTCCTTTCATCCTCTTCGGCTCCTTTGTCATGGCCAAACTCTTGTTACAAAACATAAACTTATAGAAAATTATTTTCGAACAAACTTGAAAGAATATCCCTTCATTTTCAGATGGAGAAAATTGAACTCTCGGGGATAACCACATACTTGTAGCAGATTAACTTGTAGTAATTTTTGTGTATAGGACGTCGTTGTCAATCTTCTGCATATTATCTTTGCATAGTTGTATATGCCATTTGAAGGGCTTAAATATACATAGAATTTTTGTCTGCAAGAGCAAGAAGTAGATAATAGCAGAATTATAAGTTATATGCAATATCTTTCATCCGCTATTCATGTTACAAAATTTTTTCTATAAATCTTTTCATATTTCGTTAGGGTTGCCTTGTAACCTTGTTCTACAAGAAAAACAGTAGCGGCTCAACGGAGTAGGTGGCCTAAAGCCAAATCTTAACATGAGGCCTTAGACATATTTAATAAAATTTTCATACTTTTCTTTTTGACGTTTATTTTTTTGCCTTTGCTGCTAATTATTTATTTTATGATCAATTTTTATAGAGCAATTTTTATGAGGTTCGATTAATTTTGCTACTTCCTCGGACATAACCAATATTTTATTCTACTCCAAAAATACAAGTGAAATAATACTAAAGAAAGAAGATACAAATACCTTAAGAAGATAAAACAATAAATGAGAGATGTGTTTAAATCTTGAATATTAGGCCTTCTTTTATAGGATGAAATTCTCCCCCAAAATGAAGTACCTCACCGATGTGGGATGAACTTTTGACATATTTAATAATGTTATGAAATAATAAAAGAAGAAGAACAATATTGCAGAGAAAGAGAGAGAGAATTCTTATTGAACTTTGGGATGATTTACAATGGGGTAAGACCCCTCTATTTATAAGAGAAATATGACTTAGTCACAAAGTAAAACTCTTCACAAGATAGACATTCACTCCAAATAGAATTCTATTCTTAACACTCCCCTTTGAATGTCTACTCAATAAGTAATATGCCTCATTAAAACCTTAACTAAAATAAAACCCAGTGGGAAAAAAAAATCTAGAAAAGGAAAAAGAGTACACATATCTAATAACCTCGCAAGGAAAACCCAGTGGGACAAAACCTAGTAAGGAAAAAAGAGTGCAACGCGCATTAACTCCCCCTGATGAGAGCATCAATTCACATCCTTAAGCCTTCGCATCCCGATCTTGTGCACTAGCTGAATCTCTCATGAGATATTATGAAGTGTTATGTCATGTGATCTTCTAGATCACTTGCCTCCTTTATTATGATCATTTTGATTATTTGCTCACCTTCTTTATCAAGAAGTTTATTTGAAATTGATTTGTCTATACGCTTTAAGCTTACTATAGACTTTGTCCTTCTAGGACTTAATATGAGCATTTGCAATGAGAATATAGTTACTTTATTTGGGTCAGCAAATGCGTCTGGCATGCTTTGCAATAAATTGCACATGAATTATCCTTTTAAGAACTTCAAGTTCATTTTATTTTATTCAAGGATCTAGATGCAGAAACGATAATTCATTCCTCGTAACGTTTCTTAACTGTTGTATCTTGTCTCCCCCTCATGTTAGAAATACTAATGTCACGACCCAAATCCGGTCGTGATGGCGTCCAACAATCAAGCTAGGCCAGCCAGACCAACAATTACTAATCACATCGAATACCAGTCCCAAGTGGACATACCAAGAAGAATATATGAGTTTAAGAACTCCAATAATAATAATAATGAACAAAATACGGAGAAGTGCGGAATATAACTGACACTCCCAAAGATCTGGAGTCACAAGTCTAGAGCCTCTAACAAACCCAACAGGAATAGAGAGTACTGTATAGAAATACTCAATTCTGAATGCAAAACACAAAATAACAACTGGAAGGGAGAGAAGAAGCTAGGTTCTGCGAACATCGGCAGCTACCTCAGCAACTCGGTATGACACTGCAAACGCTGGAAATGCCTGTCTACTGCTCTTGATTACCTGAGTCTGCACACAAAAGGTGAAGGGAGTAGGGGTGAGTACTAAGTACTCGGTGAGTAATAAATATATAAAAGCAGCTGAAAGTAGGAAATCCACAACATACCACAATATGAAGCTACACTACAGTCCGAATCTCCTACGAACTAGTATCAACAGTACAATACAACTACCACAGAGTAATTCAACAATTAAAGATGCAATGCAATGCACATAACCGCTACGGCGTGTAGCCCGATCCATTTAACGTCGACGGCGCTTACTGGGGGTGTGTACAGACTCCGGAGGGGCTCCTACAGCCCAAGCGCAATACTGTTGCGGCGTGCAGCCCGGTCCCCATATCAACCACTGCGGCGTGCAGCCCGATCCATTCTCAGTCCACAATAATCAAATAAGTCATAAAACATGTTCATTTTTCTTAATTTCAGTTTCCAGTTCATAATTTACGAAAATACTTTATTTATTAAATTTGCAAAAGCCGGTGACTTAGCATATCAATAAGGTGATTTCAATTTCCAGGACTGAGATCAGTGATTTAAGCAAATATAGCTATCACATAAATATTGACCTCTAAGAACGCTACAGGTCGGCACAAGGCCCCAAACAAGGCTCACCGTCCACAATTATATCAATTACAATGTATTTCCAACACTAATAACATATTATTCATTTCCGGGATGGATCAAGTCTCAATCCCCAATCACAATCAATCCCGCACCTGCCACGGTGTGCGAGCCACGCCCTACTAGCGTCACAATGTGCTAAGCCGGGGTTTCGAACCCTCAAGCTACCATATATACAAACTACTCACCTCTAGCCGGTCGTAGATTCGTCTGCGATGCCTTTTTCTTTGAAATTCGTTGCCTCGTGCGTAGAATCTAGTCAAATCACAATAATTATGTCAATTTCGGGTCAAAGAATCATAACCCATTTCAATTTACATGAAATTCGCATAAATACACTAAGTTGGTAAAACCCGACCCCGGGCCCACTACTCGGAAAATTCCGAAATTAGTACCAACGCGATCCTCGTCTCGCCACGAGTCCGTGCATATAAAATTTATCGAAATCGGAGTTCAAATGGCCTCCCAAAACTAAAAATCCCGTTTTCAATACCTAGGCCACAATTCTTCAAAATTCTACCCAATTTCATGAAGATTGATGTTAATTCTACCATAAAATGATATTTTTGAGTCAAGAATCTTACCTCCGATGAATACCCGATGATTTCTCAGTGTTTTCCTCGAGTTTTCTTCTCTCTAGGGCTCAAAATTGGGTTTTGGGTGAATGAACCCGCGAGCCCTCTGTTATGTGATTTAATTCACTGCTAGAACATTTCCTTCTATGCGATCGCATAGAGCATGTTTTCTCAGGCCTCCTATTCGTTCTCTGCAATCGCAGGCCTAGCCATGCGATCGCATAGCTGCGCATCCATACCCTCCGCGATCGCAATCGAGCCTCCGCGATCGCACTGCATAAATTTCCGGACCCTATGCGATCGCAATGCCCTTCACGCGATCGCACAGAGTTAACTTCACGCCCTCTTCCACTCTTCTATGCGATCGTAATCATCTCTATGCGATCGCATAGAGCAACTGCTGCCTGCAATTTTCTGCAGAATTTGTCCAAGTTCCAAATGCCCGGTTGATGGTCCGAATCCATCCCGAGGCCCCGGGACCCCAACGAAAACCACCAACATACTCCAAAACACAATGCGAACTTGTTCCAATCATAAAAACACCATACTAAACATCAAAATCACCATTTACATACAAATTCAAGCCTAAGTTTCTTCAAAACTTCCGAAACTAACATTAAATCCAAAACCCGATCAAACGATGCCCGAATGACCTTAAAATTTGCAGACATATCCAAAATCACATAACGGAGCTATAGAAATTGTCGGAATTCCATTCCGACCCCCGGATCAAAATCTCACCTACCATTCGGTTTCCGCCAAAATTCAACCTTCGCCAATTCAAGCCTAAAACTACACCGGACCTCCGAATTCAATTCCGATTGCTCTCCTAAGTCATAAATAATCCCCCAAAACTAGTCGAATCATCGGAATCCGGTTCCGAGCACTCTAACTCAATAGTCAACTCTTGGTTGACTTTCCATATTTAAGCTTCCTTAAATCATGCCATTTGCTTCATTTTCAATCCGAATCACTCCTAACTCACCCGATATACTCTAATACCGATATAAAAGCATAAGATATGTAAATGCAAGGTAACGGGGTGGAAATTTTCCCGTAACGACGGGCTGGGTCGTTACATTCTCCCCAACTTAAACAAACGCTCGTCCGCGAGCGGGTTAAGAAACATACCTGGAGCATCAAACAAGTGAGGATATCTGCTCCGCATTTCCTGCTCGATCTCCCAAGTTGATTCCTCTACGGGACGACCTCTCCACTGCACTTTCACTGAAGCTATGTCCTTGGATCTCAGCTTACGAACTTGACGACCCAAAATGGCTACTGGCTCCACATCATAAGTCAAGTCCTCATCTAGCTGTATCGTGCTGAAATCTAACACATGAGACGGGTCTCCGACATACTTCCGGAGCATGGATACATGGAACACCGGGTGAACTCCCGACAAACTGGGTGGCAAAGCAAGCATATAAGCCACCTCCCCAACCTTCCTAAGCACCTCAAAAGGTCCAATGAACCTTGGACTCAACTTCCCTTTCTTCCCAAACCTCATAACACCCTTTATAGGTGAAACCTTCAGCAACACTTTCTCACCTACTGAATAAGACACATCTCGGACCTTCCGGTCCGCATAACTCTTCTGACGCGACTGAGCTATGCGTAGTCTCTCCTGAATCACCTTCACTTTGTCTAAGGCATCTTGGACTAACTCTGTCCCTAACAACCTAGCCTCGCCGGGCTCGAACCAACCGACTGGAGACCTACACCGCCTCGCATATACAGCTTCATACGGTGCCATCTGAATGCTGGACCGATAGCTATTATTATAAGCAAACTCCGCAAGAGGCAAATAATCAGCCCACGAACCACCGAAATCAATGACACAAGCACGCAACATGTCCTCCAATATCCGAATAGTACGCTCAGACTGCCCATCCGTCTATGGATGAAATGCTGTGCTCAACTCTACCTGTGAACCCAACTCTCGCTGAAATGTCCTCCAGAACTGAGAAGTGAACTGGGTACCTCTGTCCGATATAATAGAAATGGGAACTCCATGCAATCTCACTATCTCACGGATGAATATCTCTGCCAACCGCTCTAAAGAATAAGTAGTACACACTGGGATGAAGTGAGCTGACTTGGTCAACCTATCCACAATCACCCAAACTGAATCAAACTTCCTCGCTGTCCGAGGGAGTCCACTAACAAAGTCCATAGTAATCCTTTCCCACTTCCACTCAGGAATATCAATACGCTGGAATACACCACCAGGTCTCTGATGCTCATACTTGACCTGCTGACAGTTTAGACACCGAGCCACATGGCTCACAATATCTTTCTTCATCTTTCTCCACCAGTAATGTTGCTTCAAATCCTGGTACATCTTCGCGGCTCCTGGATGAATAGAATACCGCGAGCTATGGGCTTCCTCCAATATCAACTCACGAAGGCCATCAATATTGGGCACACATATCCAGCCCTGCATCCGCAACACACCATCACTATCAATAGTGACATCTCTGGCATCATCATGCTGAACTCCTGTCCTTAAGGACAAGTAAGTGTGGATCATCATACTGGCGCTCTCGAATACGATCATATAAAGAAGAACGATCCATCACACAAGCCATCACCCGACTAGGCTCAGAAATATCCAGTCTCACCATCTAATTAGCTAACGCCTAAACATCAACTGCAAGGGGTCTCTCCCCAACTGGAATATACGCCAAACTACCCATACTAATAGCCTTCCGACTCAATGCATCAACCACTACATTGGCTTTCCCGGGATGGTACAAGATAGTAATATCATAGTCTTTAAGCAATTCAAGCCATCTCCGCCGCCTCAAATTTAGATCTTTCTGCTTAAACAAATGCTGAAGGCTGCGGTGGTCTGTATATACATCACAAGATACACCATATAGGTAATGCCTCCAAATCTTCAAGGCATGAACAATAGCAGCTAACTCCAAATCATGAACATGGTAGTTCTTCTCGTGGGGCTTTAGCTGACGAAAAGCATATGCAATAACCCTACCCTCTTGCATCAACACACAACCGAGCCTAACTCTAGAAGCATCACAATACACAGTATATGACCCCGAGGCTGATGGCAACACAAGTACTGGAGCTGTGGTCAAAGCCTCCTTGAGCTTCTGGAAGCTTTCCTCACATTCATCAGACCACACAAATGGAGCATTCTTCTGTGTCAACTTAGTCAACGGTGAAGCAATAGATGAGAAACCCTGAACAAACCGGCGATAATAGCCTACCAAGCCAAGAAAACTCCGAATCTCGGTAGCTGAGGAAGGTCTGGGCCAATTCTGCACTACCTCGACCTTGTGGATCAGCCCGAATACCATCACTGGACACTACATGTCCCAGAAAAGTCACAGTGTCAAGCCAGAACTCACACTTAGTAAATTTTGCATAAAGTTTTTCTTCTCTCAACCTCTGCAATACCCCCCTCAAGTACTGTGCGTGCTCCTCCTGGCTGTGTGAGTACACTAGAATATCATCAATAAACACAATCACAAAAGAATCAAGGTACGGTCGAAATACGCTATTCATCAAGTGCATGAATGCAGATGGGGCATTAGTCAGCCCGAATGACATCACCAGGAACTCGTAGTGCCTATATCGCGTCCTGAACGCTGTCTTCATAATATCCGAGTCCCTGATCTTCAACTGATGATAGCCCGATCGAAGATCAATATTAGAAAATACACTAGCTCCCTGGAGCTGATCAAATAGGTCCTCAATACGAGGCAATGAGTACTTATTCTTCTCTGTTACCTTGTTCAGCTGCCTGTAATCAATGCACATTCTCATTGTGCCATCTTTCTTCTTCACGAACAACACCGGTGCACCCCAAGGTGACACACTCGGACGAATGAAACCCTTATCTAAGAGTTCCTGAAGCTGTTCCTTCAATTCTTTTAACTCCGCCGGTGCCATGCGATAGGGAGGAATAGAAATGGGCTGAGTGCCCGGCACCAAGTCAATACTAAAGTCAATATCTCTGTCATAAAAATACAACCGGAAACTCCCTCGCAATGGGGATCGAATCAAGACTGGGTGTCTCAGCCTCAACATTTCTAATGAAGGCCAAATAAGATAAACAACCTTTGCCAATCATTCGTTGGGCCTTTATATAAGAAATCACCCTGTCGGACATATAATCAGTCAAGCCACGCCACTCGATCCTCGGATTACCCGGAATAGCTAGTGTGACTGTCTTGGCATGACAATCCAGAATCGCATGGTAGGGAGATAGCCAATCCGTGCCTAGAATTACATCGAAATCCACCATGCCCAGTAGTAATAAATCAACTCGGGTCTCCAGACCCCCAGTAGTAATGAGACAGGATCGATATACCTGATCCACAACAACAGTATCCCCCACTGGGGTAGACATATGTACGGGCAAAGTAAGAATACTACGGGTCTTACCCAGGTGATGTGCAAAATAAGTAGAAACATAAGAATAGGTGGATCCGGGATCAAATAAGACAGAAGCATCCCTGTGGCAGACTGAGATAATACCTGAAATGACCGCATCCGAAGCACTAGCATCCTTCCTATCCGGAAGAGCATAGAAACGAGCCTGGCCTCCACCAGTACGATCCTCGCCCCTAGGGCGACCTCTGGATACCTGGCCACCAGTCCTAGCCGACTGTGCTGGTGCTGAAGAAACAGGAGTGGAAGATGAGGGCTGATCCCTCTGCTGAGACCGCTTGCGAAGCCACTGAGGACACTCTCTCCTGATATGGCCCAAGTCACCGCACTCAAAACAACGGCCTGAAGATGGAAGGAGGGGCTGCTGAGGACCCTTCACTACAGATGAACCCTGTGCTGAGGAAGCAGGAGCAGAGCTCTGAGCTGGAAGAGCACTCAGTGCAGGATGACTCTGTTGACGACTCTACTGACCCTGAAAACCCTGATGGCCATGACGACCACGATCTGATGAGACCCCACTGGACTCTGCACGTCCAGACTGATGAGACCTGAAAGAACGACCCCTACTATGTTGAGGTTGGCCCCTAGACGGAGCACCACTATAGCTGCCAGTACCACGAGGCCTCTTAGCCTCTCTCTCCTCCCGCTCTCTGCGGCGATCTGTCTTAATGTGATGGGCAGCATCAACCACCTCCTCAAAGGTAACTGCCGAAGCTCTCTCCCTGGTCATCAATATGCGGATGGGATAAATAAGGCAATCAATAAATCTCCGAATCCTCTCTCTGTCCGTAGGAACCATCCACATGGCATGACGGGCCAACTGTGTGAATCTCATCTCATACCGAGTAACCGTCATATCTCCCTGCTTCAGCCACTCAAACTGACGTCGCAGCTCCTCTCTCTGAGACTGAGGCACGTACTTCTCCAAATATACCGTGGAGAACTGCTGTCAAGTGAGGGGCACTGCCCCAGCGGGCCCATGCCTCTCGAAATCCTCCCACCACTGAAATGCTGCACCTGTGAACCGAAAAGTGGTGAATGAAACACCGCTGGATTCTAGAATACCCGCGGTGCGAAGCATGCGCCGACATCTGTCAAGAAAACCCTGGGCATCCTCGCCCTCAGCACCACTGAATGTCGGAGGCCGTAGCCTCTCAAATCTCTCCAAATGACGCTCGCTCGTCGTCGGGCATCAACCGGAACCATATAAGCGAGGAACCGGTGCAACGGGCGCAACCGGCCGAACCGGCTCGGGTGTGCGGGCCACGGGGGTCCGATTCCCTCCCCCTGCCCGTGAAGAAGACGCTGCAGCAATAGGCTGCAACTACCTGTGCCAAGCTCGTGCACACCGATAAGATCTGAGCCAAGGTCTCCTGAAGACCCGGTATCATAATGGGCACTGTCGGTGCCTGAACCCGAGTTGCCGGAGCGTCCGCCGTTGGAATCTAGTCATGAGCACCGGGCCACCGGTGCATGAATCGACCACCGAGTCCGGTCGGTCGGTGGGTCGGCGAGTCTTCGGCATCGTCGCCCTACCTCTACCACGACCACGGCCTCGCGGGTGCCAATGGTGGTCGTCCGCCACGTCCGTTAGCCCGTGTCCTCGCCATCCGCGAGAGAATAGAATATGGAAAAATTTGATTTCATGATAACACAAATCGCACGATATGAATCCAAGAAAATGAGGTTTTTCCTAACGTTTCCTGTAGCCCTCCGAGGATAGATACGGACGTCTACGTACCGATCCGCGAAAGCCTACTAAACCGGCTCGTGACTCGCGAGTCCTAGTAACCTAGGCTCGATACCAACTTGTCACGATCCAAATCCGGTCGTGATGGCGCCCAACAATCAAGCTAGTCCAGCCAGATCAAAAATTACTAATCACATCGAATACCAGTCCCAAATGGACATACAAAGAAGAATATATGAGTTTAAGAACTCCAATAATAATAATAATGAACAAAATACGGAGAAGTGCGGAATATAACTGACACTCCCAAAGATCTGGAGTCAAAGTCTAGAGCCTCTAACAAACCCAACAGGAATAGAGAGTACTGTATAGAAATACTCAAGTCTGAAACATATAGTAATAACTAAATGAAGAGAGAAGCTAGGTTCTGCGAACGCCGGCAGCTACCTCAGCAACTTGAATAAACTCTGATATAGGCTGGAGTGTTTGTCTAATCCTCCTGTGTACCTGAATCTGCACACAAAGGTGCGAGGAGTAGGGGTGAGTACTAAGTACTCAGTGAGTAAAAATAATAGCTGAAAGCAGCTGAAAGTAGGAAATCCACAAAATACCACAATATGAAGCTACACTACAGTCCGAATCTCCTACGAACTAGCATCCACAATATAATACAGCTACCACAGAGTAATTCAACAATTAAAGATGCAATGCAATGCACATAACCGCTACGGCGTGTAGCCCGATCCATTTAACGTCGACGGCGCTCACTGGGGTATATACAGACTCCGGAGGGGCTCCTACAGCCCAAGCGCAATACTACTGCGGCGTGCAGCCCGATCCTCATATCAACCGTTGCGGCGTGCAGCCCGATCCATTCTCAGTCCACAATAATCAAATAAGTCACAAAACATGTTCATTTTTCTTAATTCTAGTTTCCAGTTCATAATTTATGAAAATACTTTAACTTTATTAAATTTGCAAAAGCCGGTGACTTAGCATATCAATAAGGTGATTTCAATTTCCAGGACTGAGATGAGTGATTTAAGCAAATATAGCTATCACATAAATATTGTCCTCTAAGGACGCTACAGGTCGGCACAAGGCCCCAAACAAGGCTCACCGCCTACAATTATATCAATTACAGTGTATTTCCAACACTAATAACATATTATTCATTTCCGAGATGGACCAAGTCTCAATCCCCAGTCACAATCAATCCCGCACCTGCCACGGTGTGCGAGCCACGCCCTACTAGCGTCACAATGTGCTAAGCCGGGGTTTCGAACCCTCAGAGGCTACCATATACACAAATTACTCACCTCTAGCCGGTCGTAGTCCGCGATGCCTTTTACTTTGAAATTTGCTGCCTCGTGCATAGAATCTAGTCAAATCACAATAATTATGTCAATTACGGGTCAAAGAATCATAACCCATTTCAATTTACATGAAATTCGCATAAATACACTAAGTTGGTAAAACCCGACCCCGGGCCCACTGCTAGGAAAATTCCGAAATTAGTACCAACGCGATCCTCGTCTCGCCACGAGTCCGTGCATATAAAATTTATCGAAATCGGAGTTCAAATGGCCTCCCAAAACTAAAAATCCCGTTTTCAATACCTAGGCCACAATTCTTCAAAATTCTACCCAATTTCATGAAGATTGATGTTAATTCTACCATAAAATGATGTTTTTGAGTCAAGAATCTTACCTCCGATGAATACCCGATGATTTCTCAGTATTTTCCTCGAGTTTTCTTCTCTCTAGGGTTCAAAATTGGGTTTTGGGTTAATGAACCCGCGAGCCCTCTGTTCTGTGATTTAATTCACTGCCAGAACATTTCCTTCTATGCGATCGCAGGCCCCTTATTGCGATCGCATAGAGCAAGTTTTCTCAGGCCTCCTATTCGTTCTCTGCGATCGCAGGCCTAGCCATGCGATAGTATAGCTTCGCATCCATACCCTCCGCGATCGCAATCGAGCCTCCGCGATCGCACTGCATAAATTTTCGGACCCTATGCGATCGCAATGCCCTTCACGCGATCGCATAGAGTTAACTTCACGCCCCTTCCACTCTTCTATGCGATCGCAGTCATCTCTATGCGATCGCATAGAGCAACTGCTGCCTGCAATTTTCTGCAGAATTTTTCCAAGTTCCAAATGCCCGGTTGATGGTCCGAATCCATCCCGAGGCCCCCGGGACCCCAACAAAAACCACCAACATACTCCAAAACACAATACGAACTTGTTCCAATCATAAAAACATCATACTAAACATCAAAATCACCATTTACACACGAATTCAAGCCTAAGTTTCTTCAAAACTTCCGAAACTAACATTCAATCCAAAACCCGATCGAACGATGCCCGAATGACCTGAAAATTTGCAGACATATCCAAAATCACATAACGGAGCTATAGAAATTGTTGGAATTCCATTCCGACCCCCGGATCAAAATCTCACCTACCATTCGGTTTCCGCCAAAATTCAACCTTCGCCAATTCAAGCCTAAAACTACACCGGACCTCCGAATTCAATTCTGATTGCTCTCCTAAGTCATAAATGATCCCCCGAAACTATTCGAATCATCGGAATCCGGTTCCGAGCACTCTAACTCAATAGTCAACTCTTGGTTGACTTTCCATATTTAAGCTTCCTTAAATCATGCCATTTGCTTCATTGTCAACCGGAATCACTCCTAACTCACCCGATATACTCTAATACTGATATAAAAGCATGAGATATGTAAATGCAAGATAACGGGGTGGTAATTTCCGTAACGACGGGCCGGATCGTTACAACTAACTGGTTTCCTCAACTTTGAGAACTCATCTTTGTGTGTTATGGTGTTAATCAAAATATACACCGCACACATAAGTAATAATAAGATGGAATTATTTGGTTCCTGACCCTGAACCACTTGTGAGGGGAGAAAATAATATACTTTCGTATATCAAACTGATATATATAAACTTTGTTCTCATAAGCAATGATTTAGCTATTAAGTGGAGGCACTCAATAAATTATTTTGCTAAACCAGCTGTGATGTAAACCAACTTATCAAGATGAACTTCTTGAATAGAAAATCTGGAAATTATGCTCTAAATTAAATTATTGAGCAAGTTATCTCGCACACACCGGCCAGGTTGCGGGTTAATAATAATTGCACATATAACCATCTCATAGATGCATCTTATGTGGCATACATGGCGGGTGAATGAGTGCATATTCACCTCTAATATTTCCAGCATTTATGGGATTGAATCCCACTTTTAGTTGGTATATTAATTAATGAGAACAGGCACATAAAAGAATTTGTAAAGAACTTTCTGGTTCTTTAATATTTACCAATGTGAATTCTCTTTATTTCGGCACATCACACTTAAATTGATATGAGTAAATCAATTATGCCAACTAAATAAATTATCAATATTGATAAACTTCAGATTTACACCATGATGTGTCCAATTATGAATAAACTCCAAGTTTATTATGATATGGGTTTTCATATCAATATCCACTTCACTGTGGTATTCTTTCTTTATGTAGTACAAATTGGAGAATAAAGTGGGTAGCTTTTCACATACATATTACCCCGCTACAAGTTGTAGTAATAGAAGATATTAAATCTTTTCTTTATTTATAGTCTCAATATAATCAACCGCTTTCGCGTATACTTTGAAAACTGAATAAGTTTCTTTGAGACGTACTACAACACAATACCTTATTGGTAACCAATTGTGTTTCTCCAAAATAGTAATAATTGGCTCTTTCAGAGCTCTCAATTAATTTTGTACTACCATAGATTCATCAACATCCATGTGGTGAATATCTCTTTTAAAGAGAAAGTTATACCATTATGGCCATGGTCAAAATAATATGCAAGATCTGTTTCTTGCATTATCGTTGACTTTTAATAATCACAATGCCAAAATATGTTGGCGTACAATAGGTGCGTGACCAATGACCATTCATGCCATAATAATGATATTATTTTCTTATATCATCTCAAACCTCCTTTTAGAGGTAAGTGTGGTGTAATCACTACCACTAGCACATTTATATTCTTCCAAAAATGAATATATATTCATAAATCAGATGTTTTCTCATTCACGTCATGAATGGACCATAGTCATCCGTATGTGCTTTATAAAATCTCATATCAAATCGATGACAAATATTTTCACAAAGTGTGGGATTATTTTGAGAATACTTATTGTTCTCATTGCCACAATGATGATATAATTTCATCTATTGCCGCGTCAATATCCATTGATTATTCATGGTAATAATTTTGTCTTCTTTTAGACTTATTACATACTGCTATCACATTCTCTAAAGGGAATGAGAATGGAGCAAATTCAATGGGACGTGGTTTCAATTCTTTGCCCACAATTATACATGAATTTAATCATGGAAAGACATAGAAATTTTACTACTTCATGTGGGTGTAATTTCTTAAAAACTCCATTAGAGTTATAATCAAACTTTGTTGTCTTTGCCTGTATATAAAATCAAATTATAGAATTTCAAGAATTTGAAAGAGAAAAGTAAAATACTTACCTTAAATCCAGAATTTTAATCACGAAGGAAGTTCATGAAACAATTGACAATCATTATGCTCAATCCCAAAGTTTTTACTTAACTGATTAGAGTCTCGTGCTGATAACGTGTTATGAAATAATAAAAGAAGAAGAACAATATTGCAAAGTATGGAGAGACAATTCTTATTAAATTTTGGGATGATTTACAATGGGGTAAGACCCTCTATTTATAGGAGAAATATGACTTAGTCACAAAGTAAAACTCTCCACAAGATAGACATTCACTCCAAATAGAATTCTATTCTTAACAAATAATAATTTATAAACATATAAAATAAGGGTAAATTTTGGGGCCTCCTATTTTTGGGGGCCTAAAGCTTTGGCCTTAATGGCCGGGGGTTGAGCCGGCACCGAAGAAAAAGCTCGGGTATAAAAAGAACAAAGGTTCAATGTACATGAGAAAATAGACATGTCGCAACGGTTTCGAAACTGTTGCAAACAGTAGTAAAACTATTGCAATAGTCCTAATGCAACGGTTAAGCAGCCATTACATGCCAATAGCTCTATTGCATCGGCTTCTTGTCACGGTTGTAGAACTGTTGCTATAGAAGACCTATTGGGATGGTTGCCTTAGGCCCATTAGTTGCAACGGTAAATTAGTCAAATGGAACGGTTCAAAATCGTCATGATATCATTTTATGCATCAGTCATTGAGGCTACTTCAACGGTTTTGGATGCTTTAGTAACAATTCATAAGGAGCTGTTGCAACGGTTTATTGTTTTAATTAATGGTTTATCAGGGGTATTGAAATGGTTTATCAGAGCTATTGTAATGGTTATTGGGGCTATTTCAATGGTTAATTGAACTTATTGCAACATTGTAGTAATGTATCCTTATATTTGATTGTTAATTATTTTATCTCAATAAATACCAATGCGCTAAAATGTATATAAATCACGAAAGGATACTATTACTCATAAACAAAATCATCATTAAAAATAACATACATAAGTTTGTACATCAATTAGAAGTTTCAAAAAAAAAATATTAAATTATCTAAACAAAATAATCTTTTATGAAAAATCTCATGACTCTAAATAGCATCTTCACTGCTCTCAAAACTCTAAACATCATATTCACTATTTCAATAAGCTCTTTAATTTATTTGAGCCACCTACAAATGATGACAAATGAATGTTAGCAAATTTTCGAATGGTAAAGAATAATCATTACCTTAGAATTAGTTAGTAATGTGATGCTAAATAAAAAGATGCAAATCATACCACATAAGTCTACCCATGCAGAGGACTTTGTGCAGGAACAATCATGCAATATAAATAGAGCTCAGTGGAGGATTAAATACTCAGGCATGTAGATGTCAATGATTCAATATACTGCAAGCCTTATAAATCAGTACACGTTAAAAAATAAAATGGTGACTTCTTCTTTGTCAAAATTATCTATAAGATATCTAGATATTTTGACTTGCAAGGTGAGTTAATAAAGGCATAAAGCTTTTGTATAACGAAAAGCTATTGTCCAAAATACAAAGGAAAGTTATTGGATAGAACATATGAATCCCCCGCATAGGTTGAATTCCATGAAAAATGCCTTAGAGTAATCACTTAGAACTATGGCATGCGACAAAAAACTACCAACTGATAAAAGCAATCAACAATCTCTTGGGTTCATAACCGGTTCTATTGAATTAATTACATATGAGTATGGTCTTCTCGGGGTCGGGGTTCCCTTTCTCGAGATTTCCCCTTGGCAGATAGAACGGAAACAGAAAGCGAGAACGATGTAATAATAATTGGGCCACGAGAGACTCTTTTAAATATTGCAAAAGAAAGAGCCTGCTGATAGAGTTGGGCGGGGAGGTGCTTTATCATTGGGTCAATAATGCTAATCCCTCTTTTTGTGCTACTCATAGGGGGGGAAGAAGATAAGAAAACGCAAAGCATTCTCCCTTTCGAAAAAGGGATGGAATGGCGACCTGTGGTAAGAGAGCCTTAAGCACAAGAGCGAAGGATAACGACTGATTTAATTGTTTTCTCTACTCTAGTTTTCCCAAATTTATCCCTTGCTTCCTTATGTCTAGTATTTAGACAAATTTAACTTTCTTTCTATTTTGAATAGAAAACTATTGAGAAGCTTTGAGTGGGAGACAAAGGGTACCCCCGCAGGTTCTCGATGCCCGACTATACCTTTGCCATTTTAGGAAGCCCCACCACAGGGTGCCAATTCTCATACACATGCTAAAGTAGGAACAAGGGGCGCAAGCAGTCTTTAGAAGTATAAACAAAAATGACTTACGAACCACTTAGGAAGGATAAGAGCCATAGCTACAAAGCAAAAGAAGTTGTCGGAGGCGATGCGATGATACTCACCTCAACCTCTCTGGTCAAACCAAAATACCCAATAAATATTAGCTCTCCCTGAAAAGGAGGTGATCCACCCGCACCTTCCAGTACAGCTATCTTGTTATGGCACCTAAGGCAGATTAGTGGTTTATTTTCAAAAGGGATTTTATTTACCATAGCTTTTAGACATCTAAAAGCTAGGCCACTAAGAGCTCATTGTAATAACCCGATTGATCATTTTGAGAAATTATACTTCGCTCGGTTGTGTGAGGGCATACGTAGCTCCGTATGATGTATTGTAACTTATGTGAACCATCAGTTTGGGTTATCAGGTTAATCGAGATTGCTTTGGAAGGATGATTCTCAGCTTGAAGCTTTAAATTTGAAATGTTTGACCAAGTTTTGACTTTTTAGTACTTGAGCTTGGATTGGATTTCTAATGGTTTCGTTAGCTCTGTTAGGTGATTTTGGACCCAGGAGCGCGTACGAATTGTGATTTAGAGGTCCGTAGTGGAATACGACTTGAAATGGCGAAATGTGGAATTTTGGAAAGTTTGACCGAGAGTGAACTTTTTGATATCAGTGTCAGACTCTAATTTTGGAAGTTGGAGAAGGTTCGTAATTTTTAATTTGACTTGCGTGCAAAATTCGAGGTTAATCGAACGTGATTTAGTAGGTTCAAACATTGGTGTTGGAAGTTAAAGTTTCAAAGTTTAATGATTACTAATGGAGGTGAGACTCGTCGTTTTGATGTTGTTTTGAATGATTTCAAGGTTAGACTAAGTTCGTATAGATTTATATGTCTTGTTGTCATGTTTAGTTCAGGTCTCAAAAGGCTCGGGTGTGTTTCAAGTGGTTATGGGATCAAGTTTAAAATTTGGCTCATTACTAAAGTTGGTCTATTGCTAGTGTAGTCGCACCTGCGAGGCTATTTGCGCAGGTGTGACACCGCAGCTGTAATGGGAAGGACGCAGGTGCGAATGTGTGTTGTATTGGGGAAGACCGCTGGTGCGAGGTCTTTTCTGCACTTTCAAGGTCGCAAAAGCGAATAAGGGGCGCATGTGCTGAGATGCGGATTTAAGTGGATTTCGCAGAAGCGGAGGATTTTTTGCAGAAGCGACTAATGTGTCCGTAGATGCGGAAATGCCAGACAAAATGTGTGACGACCCGGCCCGTCGTCACGGGAATTACCACCCCGTTGTGTTGTAATTACATATTTCATGCTTTTATATCATTGTTAGAGTCTATCGGGGGAGTTAGGAGTGAATTGGATTGGAAATGAGGCATATAGCCTTTTTGGAGGAAACTTGAATAAGGAAAGTCAACCCGGAGTTGACTATTTAGTTAGAGAGCTCGAAATCGAATTCTGGTGATTCGGTTGGTTCCGGGAGGTGATTTGTGACTTAGGGGAGCGATCGGAATTGAATTTGGAGGCCGGTGTAGAAATAGGCTTGAATTGGCTAAGGTTGAATTTTGGCGAAATCCGAACGGTAGGTGAGATTTTGATCCGGGGGTCGGAATGGAATTCCGACAGTTGCAGTAGCTCCGTTAGGTGATTTTGGATGTGCCTGCAAATTTTCAGGTCATCCGGACGTCGTTTAGTCGGGTTTTTGATTGATTGTGTAATTCGGAATGTTTTAAGGAATTTAGGCTTGAATTCGATGTGAATTACGGGTTTTGATGTTATTAGACGTGTTTTGAAGATTGGAACAAGTTCGAATAAGGTATTAAGATGTGTTGGTGTGTTTGGATGAGGTCCCGGGGGCCTCGGGGTGTTTTCGGATGGTTAATCGGGAGAAAAACATGGAAATTGCAGGTTTGAAGAGTTCTGGTTCTGTTGTTTTCGCTCCTGCGGAAATGGGGGCGCAGGAGCGAGCCCGCAGGAGCTGAAAATGAGCGCAGAAGCGCCGGGGTTCGCCGAGGCGGATCCTGGTCCGCAAGGGCGGCACCGCAGGTGCGGAAGGAAAGACCGCAGAAGCGGTCTGGGCTCGTTATGGGAGGATCCGCAGAAGCGGAAGACTTGTCGCCTAAGCGAGTCCGCATGAGCGGACTCTGATGCGCAGAAGCGGTAAGGCTCGCAGGAGCGGAAGGGGATTCGCAGGAGCGGTCTCCCGGGAGCGAGACATGGGCCGCAGAAGCGGAGCTGGGCGGCTAGGAGTGCTTTCGCAGAAGCGACCATTTGGTCGCAGAGGCGGCCTCGCAGAGGCGGATTTTGGTCCGCAGAAGCGGAAATCGCGCATGTGTTAAAAATAACATAAGGGTTAAAATTTCATAAGTTGCAAAACATTTGGGGCTCGGTTCTTGAAGGCGAATTGGGTGATTTGGGCGAGTTATTGCCGGGAGAACATCGGGTTATCGTTGGAGGTAAGTTTTGTGGCTTAATTACATCATTTTAACATGAAATCCTTGGTTAAATCCCTGTAAATGGAAGATTAAAGGTGGGTTTGAGCCCTATGCCTAAATTAAAGAAAAACACTGATTTGAGTGGGCAAATAGAGTCCGATTTTGGTAAATTTTATATGCCTAGACTCGTATCGAGATGAAGATTCCGAATATGTGATTTTTGTAATTTTTCGACAAGTGTACCAAAAGTCGGGTTTTGACAACTTGTGGGTTTTGATATAATTTGGGTTATTTCGAATGAATTGCGTGAAATTAGCATATATTGATGCATTCTCTATGATTTTGAGCAGATTTGGCATCCGAAGAGGTTGATTTGCGAGGCAAGCGTAAGGCGGATTGAAGCCTCTACCGGTTCGAGGTGAGTGGTAGTAGTAAACAATGTACTGAGGGTTTGAAACCCCGTACTAGCACTTCACAGTGCTATATTGAGATGAGACACGCATTCTATGACGGGCGTGGTGACATTGTGATTGGGGGTTCGGACTTAGTCCTTCCAGGCTAATAGAATATTGTGTTGTATGACTGTTACTGAGATTATAACTGTACAATTGGGCTAATAGCCATGTTTGGGGCCTTGTGCCGATCTGTAGAGCATTAGGGAACCTATAGAGCTAGGTGACCCTTATATCATGTTGGAGCACTCAGCCGTAGCTCTAGCTGTATAGCATAATATGAGCCCGTACTAGATGTGTATATTGAGAGAGATTATCTAGGGTGGAATTCCCTGTTCTAGCTGAGTGGGCCTGAAAGGCCAAGTCTATATTGACTGAGACAGGGTCAAGGACCCACTGTGATATATTATATTGGGCCTGAGAGGCCAAGTATATACTGACCGGGATAGGGTCGAGGACCCGTTATGAGGTATTATATATATATATATACCTATATTGGATCGGGCTGCACGCCGCATCAGTATATATATTGGATCGGACTGCACGCCGCAGTAATATACATGCAATATACATGTAATATACATGTGGGACGGACTGCACGCCGCAGTATTATTGCGCTTGGGCTGTAGGAGCCCCTTCGGAGTCTGAGTCTACACACATTCTTAGTGAGCACTGGTGTATATTATGGGATCGGGCTGCGCGCCGCAGCGGTATAAATATATATACATATAAATATTGGATCGGACTGCACGCCGCAGTAATATATGTGTGGATCGGACTGCACGCCGCAGTATCATAGCGCTTGGGCCTAGGGAGCCCCTCCGAAGTCTGTATACACCCCCAGTGAGCGCCGTCGACGTTAAATGGAGCGGGCGGCGCGCCGCAGCGGTATATGTATTGGAGCGGGCTGCACGTCGCCACAGCATTATACTTAATCATATCCTACTATCTACCTAATTACTTATACATTATAGACATAGGTATGTGTCTTTATATGTTGAGATGGCCGTACACCGTAGGGGTACGAGTGAGGGTTGGTTCGGTGTGGAATCTTGTAGAGATAAACGTAGATTGGAGGTTAGAGTACTACTATAGTGATGACGTACCTGTGAGGGTTGCCTTAGAACTGCTAAGTGATAGCACAGGAGTTCTTACCTTCAGTTATTATTTATTATTGTTACTCACTGAGTTGAAATATACTCACCCCACTCCTCTGCACTTTCTGTGCAGATCCACAGGTGCCCGAGAGCAGTTGAGACATTGTAGCCTGCTGATCCTTGTCTACTTTTGCGGAGATTACGAGGTAGCTGCCAGCGTCCGCAGAGCTTGTTTTCTCCTTCTTTATCATCTTGTTGATTTCCTATTTGCCTAGACTTGGTTGTATTAGGATGCTATTATGTAGAGGCTCAGTCTCGTGACACCACGATATGGTTGGGACCGTATTTTGTATGTTTTACATTTCGGTTATCACCTGATATGATCATTTACTATTTAAGTTTAATTTGATTAATAACTGGTTGGGTTAAGGGATAATATGGTCGGGCTTGCCTAGCATTGTGTTGGGCGCCATCACGACCGGGGTTTGGGTCGTGACAAGTTGGTATCGGAGCCCAGGTTAACAAGGTCTCGCGAGTCATGAGCCGGTTGGTAGAGTCTCGTGGATCGGTACGGGGACGCTTGTACTTATCCTCGGGAGGCTGCAAACCTCTTAGGAAAAGTTTCAAATTCTTGGAATTCTTGTCGTGCGATTACTTTTGACTTGAGCTGAACTTTGACATTCTATTCTCTCGCGGATGGCGAGAACTCGATCATCCGGACGTGGAGGACGACCACCACTACCACCTGCTAGAGGCGGGGACGTGGCCGTGGTCGTGGCGGAGTTAGGGCGGCGAGGCGGTGCCGGTCGACCCGCGGCCCCCGATTGCGAGAGGTGCCGGCGGCACCGGATCGGTCGCCGGCTCGTGCCCATTGTCATTCGGGTCTACGGGAGACCACGGCTCGGATGCTAGCGATGCGCGCGGCCTAGCACGGGCGGTTTCGGTTACTCCTGCAGCAGGTGCATCGGGGATCGGGGGTGGTCATCGGACCCCGCGGTGCGCACTCCGAGCCGGCGGTGCGGGGCTTACGGATACCGGAGGCTCCTCGGGTTCGAGCTTGTGGTACCGGTTCAGCCGGCAGATCAGGATTCGGGGGGACGGGGTCCCGGCTATGACGGACGATGAGCGGCGTCGTCTCGAGAGGTTCGCCCAGGTTATCTCCTCCGGTGTTCAGCGGTGCTCCGGGCGAGGACGCCCGAGGTTTTTACGGATAAGTGGCGTCGGATGCTTCGTACGGTAGTGATATTGGAGTCCGGTGGGGTATCTTTCACTACCTTTCAGTTTCAGGGACCGGCCTTCGCTTGGTGGGAGGCTTATGAGCGCCGCAGCCAGCCGGAGCAACACCACTATCATGGCCGGAGTTCTCCGCTATGTTCTTGGAGAAATGGGTGCCTCGATCTCGGAGAGAGGAGATGCGTAGGCGGTTTGAGGGTCTCCGTCAGGGGGACATGTCAGGTGTCAGAGTATGAGATCAGGTTTACAGAGTTGTCGAGATATGCACCGTGGTTGGTTCATTCCGAACAGAGAGAGGATTGGGGGCTTCGTGGACGGCCTCATTTATCCCATTCGTATTCCGATGACTCGGGAGAGGGTTTTGAGTCGTACATTTGAGGATGCTGTGGATATTGCTCGCGACATAGAGACGGATCGTCGCAGAGGGAGCGGGATGAGAGGGAGGCCGAGAGGCCTCGAGGAGCGACTAGTTCCGGTGGCACTCGGACCGAGAGGCCGAGTCGGCGGAGCGAGGTCGCTCTTTCGGGTCTTCGCAGTTGGGTCGCTCGGATCGTCGCGGATGGTCTCCTAGAACGGGGTTATCGGGGTTCGCACCGAGCCAGCCATCTCTCGGTGCCATGCCAGCTCAGAGTTCTTCACGAGCCCCGTCCGCTCGGGGTTCGTCTCGGCCTAGTTCATCGGTGGCCACTCCGGCGCCGAGAGGTCCTTATCGGTCTCGGTACCCGGCCGCGGGAGTTGCTACGAGTGCGGAGAGTTTGGGCACCACCGTAGGGAGTGTCCCCGTCTTGTTTCCGGATCTTATCAGCAGAGGGGGCAGCCCTCGTCATCTGGTCCTTCTACTTCAGCACCCGCCCCGCCAGCTAGGGGTGAGGGTCAGGACGGTAGGGGTCGCTCTCGAGGGGAGGCCGATCGGGCGGACAGGCTAGATGCTATGCTTTTCAGGGCCGATCTGAGGCCGTTGCTTCTGATGCTGTCATTACAGGTATTATTTCAGTCTGCCACAGAGATGCCTCAGTATTGTTTGATCCCGGTTCTACTTATTCTTATGTGTCTACATATTTTGCTCCTCGTTTGGGCACGACCCGAGGGAGTCTTGAGCTGCCAGTGCATGTATCTACCCCGGTAGGGGATACTATTGTTGTGGACCACGTATACCGGTCCTGTTTGGTCACTATTGGAGGTCTGGAGACCCGAGTAGAACTGTTGCTCCTCAGCATGATTGATTTTGATGTTATATTGGGCATGGACTAGCTATCTCCATGTCATGCTATTCTGGACTGTCATGCTAAGACAGTCACCTTGGCTATGCCGGGCATGCAGAGAATCGAGTGGCGAGGCACAACTGAGTATGTACCTAGCAGGGTAATATCCTTCCTCAAGGCCCAACGAATGGTTAGGAAGGGATGTCTCTCTTATTTAGCATTTGTGCGGGAGGTCGAGGCCCAGACTCCCGGTATTGATTCTGTTCCCATTGTGCGAGACTTTCTTGATGTGTTTTCCTCTGACCTGCTAGGCATGCCACCGGATAGGGATATTGATTTTGGTATCGATTTGGTGCCAGGCACTCGGCCTATTTCTATTCCTCCATATCGGATGGCACCAGCTGAGTTGAAGGAATTGAAGGAGCAGCTCCAGGAACTCCTAGATAAGGGGTTCATTCGGCCGAGTGTGTCGCCGTGGGGTGCACCGGTCCTGTTTGTTAAGAAGAAGGACGGATCCATGAGGATGTGTATTGACTATAGGCAGCTAAACAAAGTTACAGTGAAGAATAAATATCCTCTGCCTCGTATCGATGATTTATTTGATCAGCTCTAGGGAGCTAGGGTGTTTTCGAAGATTGATCTTCGTTCAGGCTACCATCAGCTGAAGATTAGAGAGTCCGACATTATGAAGACTGCATTCAGGACCAGATATGGTCATTATGAGTTCCTTGTGATGTCTTTTGGGCTGACCAACGCCCCAGCAGCATTTATGCATCTGATGAACAGTGTGTTCAGGCCCTATCTGGATTCATTTGTGATTGTGTTCATTGATGACATTCTAGTCTACTCTCGTAGCCAGGAGGAGCATGCTCGGCACTTGAGTATTGTGTTGCAGAGGTTGAGAGAGGAGAAGCTGTATGCCAAGTTCTCCAAATGTGAGTTCTGGCTTGAGTCCTGTGGCATTCTTAGGACACGTGGTGTCCCGTGATGGTATTCAGGTAGATCCGAGGAAGGTCGAGGCAGTGCAGAGTTGGCCCAGACCGACCTCAGTTTCTGAGATCCGTAGCTTTATGGGATTGGCAGGGTATTATCGCCGATTCGTCCAGGGATTCTCTTCTATTGCCTCACCCTTGACTAGATTGACTCAGAAGGGTGCTCCTTTTGTGTGGTCCGAGGAGTGTGAGGAGAGCTTTCAAAAGCTCAAGACAGCATTGACCACGGCACCGGTCTTGATATTGACGTCAGCTTCAGATTCTTATACTGTGTATTGTGATGCCTCGGGAGTTGGCATTGGTTGTGTGTTGATGCAAGAGGGTAGAGTTATTTGCTTATGCTTCTCGTCAGTTGAAGCCCCACGAGAAGAACTACCCTGTTCATGATTTGGAGCTAGCAGCCATAGTTCATGCTTTGAAGATTTGGAGGCATTACCTGTATGGTGTCTCGTGTGAGGTGTTCACGGATCATCGCAGCCTTCAGCACTTATTCAGACAGAAGGACCTTAATTTGAGACAGCGGAGGTGGTTGGAGTTGCTTAAGGACTATGATATCACTATTTTGTATCATCAGGGGAAGGCCAATGTGGTGGCCGATGCCTTGAGTCGGAAGGCGGTTAGCATGGGCAGCTTAGCTTTCATCCCAGTTGGGGAGAGGCCATTTGCTTATGATGTTCAGGCTCCAGCCAATCGGCTAGTGAGATTAGATATTTCGGAGCCGAGTCGGGTGTTGGCTTGTGTTGTTTCTCGATCTTCCTTATATGATCGCATCGGGGAGCGACAGTATGATGACCCACATTTGCTTGTCCTTAAGGACAGAGTGCAGCATAATGATGTTAGAGATGTGACTATCGACAGTGATGGTGTTCTGAGGATGCAGGGCCGTATATGCGTGCCCAATGTTGATGGTTTACGGGAGTTGATACTTGAGGAGGCACACAGTTCGCGGTACTCTATTCACCCAGGTGCCGCAAAGATGTACCAAGACTTGAGACAGCACTACTGGTGGAGGAGAATGAAGATGGATATTGTTAGGCGTGTAGCTAAGTGCCTCAATTGCCAGCAGGTCAAATATGAGCATCAGAGACCGGGCGGTGTTCTTCAGCGTATGGTTATTCCCGAGTGGAAATGGGAGAGGATCACCATGGACTTCGTTACTGGACTCCCTAGGACAGTGAGGAAGTTTGATTATGTATGGGTGATTGTTGATCGGCTGACTAAGTCCGCATATTTCATCCCAGTTAGTACTACATACTTATCGGAGCGGTTGGTAGTGATCTTTATTCGGGAGATTGTCAGGCTGCATGGGGTCCCAGTGTCTATTATATCTGATAGAGGCACTCAGTTCACTTCTCAGTTTTGGAGAGCATTTCAGCGAGAGATGGGTATGCGGGTTGAGTTGAGCACCGCATTTCACCCCCAGACAGACGGACAGTCTGAGCGCACTATTCGGATCCTAGAGGATATGTTGCGAGCATGTGCGATTGACTTTGGTGGTTCATGGGATGGGTTTTTGCCACTTGCTGAGTTTGCCTACAACAACAGCTACCAGTCGAGTATTCATATGGCCCCGTACGAGGCATTGTATGGCAGACGGTGTAGATCTCCCGTCGGCGTTGTATGGCAGACAGAGAATAGATTGATAGGGACTGAGTTAGTTCAGGATGCTCTGGATAGAGCGAAGTTGATTCAGGAGAGGCTTCGCACAGCACAGTCACGCCAAAAGAGTTATGCGGACCGTAGGGTTCGAGAGTTGTCTTTCATGGTTGGTGATAGAGTATTGCTGAAGGTTTCACCCATGAAGGGTGTCATGAGGTTCGGGAAGAAAAGGAAGTTGAGTCCCAGGTACATTGGTCCTTTTGAGATACTCGGGAGAGTTGGAGAGGTGGCATATGAGTTAGCCTTGCCACCCAGCTTATCCAGCGTTCATCCAGTATTCCATGTGTCTATGCTCCGGAAGTACATTGGGGATCCATCTCATGTATTAGACTTCAGTACCATTCAGCTTGATGGTGATCTATCATATGATGTGGAGCCTATTGCTATTTTGGGGCGCCAAGTAAGAAAATTGAGGTCGAAGGAGATTGCGGCAGTTAAGGTGCAGTGGAGAGGTCGACCCGTAGAGGAGGCTACTTGGGAGGTTGAGCAGGAGATGCGGAGCAGATACCCTCAGCTATTTGAGACTTCGGGTATGTTTCTTGACCCGCTCGAGGACGAGCGTTTGCTTAAGAGGGGGAGAATGTGACGACCCGGCCCGTCGTCACGGGAATTACCACCCCGTTGTGTTGTAATTACATAATTCATGCTTTTATATCAGTGTTAGAGTCTATCGGGGGAGTTAGGAGTGAATTGGATTGGAAATGAGGCATATAGCCTTTTTGGAGGAAACTTGAATAAGAAAAGTCAACCCGGAGTTGACTATTTAGTTAGAGAGCTCGGAATCAAATTCTGATGATTCGGTTGGTTCCGGAAGGTGATTTGTGACTTAGGGGAGCGATCGGAATTGAATTTGGAGGTCCGGTGTAGTTTTAGGCTTGAATTGGCTAAGGTTGAATTTTGGCGAAATCCGAACGGTAGGTGAGATTTTGATCGGGGAGTCGGAATGGAATTCCGACAGTTGCAGTAGCTCCGTTAGGTGATTTTGGATGTGCCTGCAAAATTTCAGGTCATTCGGACGTCGTTTAGTCGGGTTTTTGATTGATTGTGTAATTCGGAATGTTTTAAGGAATTTAGGCTTGAATTCGATGTGAATTATGGGTTTTGATGTTATTAGACGTGTTTTGAGGATTGGAACAAGTTCGAATAAGGTATTAAGATGTGTTGGTGTGTTTGGATGAGGTCCGGGGGGCCTCGGGGTGTTTTCGGATGGTAAATCGGGAGAAAAACATGGAAATTGCAGGTTTGAAGAGTTCTGGTTCTGTTGTTTTCGCTCCTGCGGAAATGGGGGCGCAGGAGCGAGCCCGCAGGAGCGGAAAATGAGCGCAGAAGCGCTGGGGTTCGCGAACGCGTAGGTCCAGGACCGGAAGCGTCGCGTTCGCGGGAGGTTTGCACGCGTCCGCGTAGGGTCAGGCTTGGGAAGCATCGCGATCGCGAAGGAGTGAACGCGTTCGCGTAGGTGTGAAGGGTTGGTCATCGCGTTGGCGTGAGCGGAGACGCGGACGCGTAGAAGAAAATCCGGGCGGTTGAAATCTGTGCTTCGCGAACGCGTGACTGGGTGTCGCGTTCGCGATGGGTGGACGGAGCAGAGCATCGCGTTTGCGTGAGTCCTGTCGCGAACGCGTAGAAGAAAGGTCTCTGGCAGTGAAGTTAAAACCAGAACTGGACAGTCGCGGGTTTAATACCCAAAACCTCCATTTTTTAGTTCCAAGAGAAGAAATTGACGGGAGATTACTGGGAAATCATCGGGGTTTCGTTGGAGGTAAGTTTTGTGGCTTAATTACATCATTTTAACATGAAATCCTTGGTTAAATCCTGTAAATGGAAGATTGAAGGTGGGTTTGAGCCCTAGGCCTAAATTAAAGAAAAACACTGATTTAAGTGGGCAAATGGAGTCCGATTTTGGTAAATTTTATATGCCTAGACTCGTATCGAGATGAGGATTCCGAATATGTGATTTTTGTAATATTTTGACAAGTGTACCAAAAGTCGGGTTTTGACAACTTGTGGGTTTTGATATAATTTGGGTTATTTCGAATGAATTGCGTGAAATTAGCATATATTGATGCATTCTCTATGATTTTGAGCAGATTTGGCATCCGAGGAGGTTGATTTGCGAGGCAAGCGTAAGGCGGATTGAAGCCTCTACCGGTTCGAGGTGAGTGGTAGTAGTAAACAATGTACTGAGGGTTTGAAACCCCGTACTAGCACTTCACAGTGCTATATTGAGATGAGACACGCGTTCTATGACGGGCGTGGTGACATTGTGATTGGGGGTTCGGACTTAGTCCTTCCCGGCTAATAGAATATTGTGTTGTATGACTGTTACTGAGATTATAACTGTACAATTGGGCTAATAGCCATGTTTGGGGCCTTGTGCCGATCCTGTAGAGCATTAGGGAACCTATAGAGCTAGGTGACCCTTATATCGTGTTGGAAACATACACTCAGCCGTAGCTCTAGCTGTATAGCATAATATGAGCCCGTACTAGATGTGTATATTGAGAGAGATTATCTAGGGTGGAATTCCCTGTTCTAGCTGAGTGGGCCTGAAAGGCCAAGTCTATATTGATTGAGACAGGGTCCAGGACCCACTGTGATATATTATATTGGGCCTGAGAGGCCAAGTACATATTGACTGGGATAGGGTCGAGGACCCATTATGAGGTATTATATATATATACCTATATTGGATCGGGCTGCACGCCGCAGCAGTATATATATTGGATCGGACTGCACGCCACAGTAATATACATGTAATATACATGTGGGACGGACTACACGCCGCAATATTATTGCGCTTGGGCTGTAGGAGCCCCTTCGAAGTCTGAGTCTGCACACATTCTCAGTGAGCGCTGGTGTATATTATAGGATTGGGCTGCGCGCCGCAACAGTATAAATATATATACATATATATATTGGATCGGGCTGCACGCCGAAGTAATACATGTGTGGATCGGGCTGCACGCCGCAGCATCATAGTGCTTGGGCCTAGGGAGCCCCTCCGAAGTACGTATACACCCCCAGTGAGCGATGTCGACGTTAAATGGAGCGGGCTGCGCGCCACAGCGGTATATGTATTGGAGCGGGCTGCACGCCGCAGCATTATACTTAATCATATCCTACTATCTACCTAATTACTTATACATTATAGACATAGGTATGTGTCTTTATATGTTGAGATGGCCGTACACCGTAGGGGTACGAGTGAGGGTTGGTTCGGTGTGGAATCTTGTAGAGATAAACGTAGATTGGAGGTTAGAGTACTACTATAGTGATGACGTACCTGTGAGGGTTGCCTTAGAACTGCTAAGTGATAGCACAGGAGTTCTTACCTTCAGTTATTATTTATTATTGTTACTCACTGAGTTGAAATATACTCACCCCACTCCCCTGCACTTTTTGTGCAGATTCACAGGTACCCGAGAGCGGTTGAGACATTGTTGCTGCCTGCTCACATCTACTTTTGCGGAGATTTCGAGGTAGCTGCCAGCGTCCGCAGAGCTTGTTTTCTCCTTCTTTATCATCTTGTTGATTTCCTATTTGCCTAGACTTGGTTGTATTAGGATGCTATTCTGTAGAGGCTCGGTCTCGTGACACCACGATATGGTTGGGACCGTATTTTGTATGTTTTACGTTTCGGTTATCACCTGATATGATCATTTACTATTTAAGTTTAATTTGATTAATAACTGGTTGGGTTAAGGGATAATATGGTCGGGCTTGCCTAGCATTGTGTTGGGCGCCATCACGACCAGGGTTTGGGTCGTGACAATAGGCCAGGCACTTACCAGCACATGGGGTTCATTTTAACATTTCCAACTGCGGATTGTGGCGATTTTTGAGCAAGTTTTATTACAAGAATTGGGAAAGTGTTCTACACTCGGTCTCAATTATATTTCATGAATCTATCATCGATTTTAGCTGTTGGTTGGTGAATTGAAAGAGGAAATATGGGGGTTTTGGCCTAAAATTTCATAATATGAATTTTTCAATTTTTAACACCAATTTGGAGTCAGATTTGAGTGAAACTAGTATGGTTGGACTCGTAATTCAATGGATTATCGGATTTTATGAGTTTTATCGAGTTTTGAGGCTTGGGCCTAGGTGTGATTTTTGGCCGGATTTGGGATTTGACTTCGGATTTGATCTTTATCAATTGTAATTGCACCTTGGGCTTTGTCTAATGTATTTGAGTTGTTTTCTGCTAGCGTTGAGCCGTTTGGAGGTTGCTACACGCGTGATGTCATTCTTGGAGCATCGCTTGTCTTGCTCGGCATCAGAATGGACGGTTTAAGATAACTAACTCTTCTAAATTTAATGTTGAGGGTATGAAATTCCAAATTATGTGTTATGTGATTGGTATTGAGGTGACGCGCATTTTAGGTGTTGGGTGTGATGGCATGCACCCTGTGAATTGGGAATCTATTGTTCCTAGGGCACTTAATAGTGGCCCTATTCTTGTTGATATCTGTATTTTCACCATGTGATTAAGTATCTGAGCTGTCAAATCATGCTAGATATTATCTTTTGGCTTTACGCAATTATTGTTGGGACCCATAGTGGTCGTTTCTTGATGTCATCTCGATGAATTCATTGATATTTCATACTCAGTTACATTCATGCATTCAGACCATATCTTAGTCTCAGTTTTACTTATTGATACATCATATCATTGTTCCGGGTCAATTTTCATGACATTGTGAGCATGTGAGTGAGACTTGAGAGATGGATGGCCGAGTGAGGCCGAGGCCCTGATTGCAAGATTTTGAGACTATGGCACGTGAGTTGTCCGTGCAGATTATGATATTGATGATATAGCACGTGAGTTGTCCATGCAGATTATAACGCTTGGGCTATCGGAGCCCCTCCGGAGTCTGTAACTCACCCCTAGTGAGCGCAGACGATATTATGAAGGGATGGATTTCCCTGGACATGGATTTGTCTGAAGTACTTGATATCTGGAGATGGATTTCTCCACAGGGTTGGATTACCCTTTATCCTCGGTATTGGGCGACTTATAGTCAGTGTTGTATATGTTTCGAGATGGATTTCCCTAGGCTATATGGGCCATATACAATGCCGAGTGATTGAGTATTGTATATCTTTATATCTGTTTTGCAAACTCTATTCTTAGAAGCTCATGATTTGTACTACTAGTCCTTGAAAAATGTATAAGATATAGATAATTCTATTGTCTAAGTATTTGATTAAATTAAATGGAGTTGGATAATTTTTAATGGGTTTACCTAGTGGGTTAGGTTAGGTGCCATCACGACTGGTGGATTTTGGGTCGTGGCAGATTGGTATCAGAGCTCTAGGTTCATAGGTTCTACAAGTCATGAGCAAGTGTCTAGTAGAGTTTTGCATACCGATATGATGACGTCCATATCTATCTTCGAGAGGCTACAAGACATTTAGGATATACTTCCTATCTTTCTTTCTTTATGGTCCGGCATTGATTCAGCTTGAAGCGTAACTCTTTGAATTCCTTCCACGCATTCGTATGCATATGTGAGTGCTCGGTATCATATGTACATCGACGGATTATGATTCCATGGAAGAGGTGCGAGATGTGATTTAGGTATGCTGATGATTGGCTAGTCTGGAGGACTTGAGGCCGGGTTTTGACTGTGGTTTGAGCACATAGGTGTTAATTTTGTGAGAACGTGCTTTTAGATTTATACATCCGGTAGTGTCCATATTCATAGAATTTGTGGTTGGATGGCTACGTGATGTGTATGATGTGACTACAAGATGTGTTCATGTGGTGAAATATGACAAGATGTGTCTGCTTGAAGTGTATAGAGAACAATATGGTGCTTGATTTCCATCTTGATTTGATGCATATTCCCGAGTTATGGGTGTGTTGAAGGGTCTCTTCATGTAGTTGAGGATTAAAGTAGATTTCATGTCGTGATATGAGTTCGAACTCAGGAAGATTAAGTGATTGCATAATATTTATGATTGTGGAAGGGTATAGAGAGAGATCAATTTGAGGCAAAGTAGGTGGGCTATCTCGTGCGGGGTGTCCTGGGGCTTGTGTTATCCTTATGTTGTTCGTTGGGAGTTCTTTTTTACCAGTGAAATATGTGTTGTAATTTGAGTTTGGATTTCTTATGAGGGTGACCCTGACTGCTACGAGGATGAATGCAAGATTTACAAATGATTTGAGGTATTATATAGTTTGTGTTGCATGTACTTATAGGGGATTTAGTTGAGTCACGCTGCAATTTTATAGTTGTAATAAAGTATGGCATTGAAAGTTATGGTGTGTTTTGATCTATGGTCTTGAGCCAAGTGGGGGAGTTCACTATTAATAAGTTGATTTCATGGTTATGTGTTGTATTGGTTTTGGTTGTAATAAAGTATGGCATTGAAAGATTCCCGAAGGGGGAAGGTGAGACTTCCGCCTCGGGTGTGATATCAGGGGGTGGTGTTGACGGCATCGCTACTACCAGCCTCGTTCAGGGAACTCAAGAGGTTGGTGGTAACTTCCGTTATAGCTTTGGATCGGGTGATGTTTTCGGCCATTTCTGGATTTTTTCTGATGATCGGATCTTTTGGATATATACTACGAGTTTGATTCTCGAAATTCCCACATACGGCGCCAAATTGTTTGACTCAAAAGTTATCAGTTGCTTTTGAGTTAGGGACAATCGAAGATTATATGAAAGGGTAAATCGGAATCAATAGTAATATATTCAAAGATGGATCTATGATTTGTATGTAGATTGTTCTTATAAAATCGCAAGAGAACTTAGTGAAGTGTTAAAGCTAGCCAACAATAGAGAGAGAATGATAGATAGAGAGAATGATATATAGAGAGAGATTGTATTATTATTGAATAATAACACTTGCCTTACAAATGAGGGAGACCTTTCATTATATAGAAGGAAGCCTCCCCCCCCCCAACACATTACATTATTTCAGAACTACCGTTACTATAGTAATAGAATTAGGCGGAGGAGTCGGGGCACCTATACGGGCGAGTTTGTCGATACGCCTCTATAGTCGGAGGCGTACTCCCTTTTGTCGTATGGACGTGAAGGAAGATACCGTTCGACATCTATGGCCGTATAGGGATACATACTCGACTCACATTATATCCGATTCGACCCCATACAGTAAGAAAAATCTTATATTATGTTGTTAATTTCAACATACCTTAATTAAGATATAAACTTCGAGATGCACTCTAGTGGTGGTTGGAAATTAATAAAAGAACTTCTTGATATTTTCTGCTTGAACCAAATTCTATCGATCAATTTCATCAAGTTTGCAACTTGAATGCGAGACACTATCTGTTATGAAAGTGATTATGCTTGTTCTCACCTCATGTATTATTGGTTGTTATCTTATCGTCAAAGTGAACTTATCTAGATAAAATCTGACGTGACTAATCTGAAAAAGAAGTATTGATATGAGTAAATTTAGACAAACATGGATATTGATAAAACACACAAAGAAATGTATGCTGGGAGACCAAAAAAGGTATAACAAGTCATAATTACATGACTTGCACAAGTTTTAGATTCTTTCCCAAACAAACATCTTAGGTATACAGACTCTTATTTCAGATCAAATTTACATATAGGTAGATAGATAAAAAATAATGCATGTATTAATTTTACGAAACACTACGTCGGAAACTAAATATTACTAAATTATACACGCCTATATGTATCATTTTCAAGAAATGAAATTGTCTATTGTGGGTAGTGGCGAAGCCAGGAATTTCATTTAGCTAGGGTGTTCAAACTTGAAAGAAGTATAAAAAATCATCAATAAAGGGTGTTCAATATATGTTATATACCACTAAAATCTAATATTTTACCTATATATACGGTGTAAATTTTCGATGAAGGGTGGTCAGTTGACCACTCTTGAAGCTATGTAGCTTCGCCCATGATTGTGGGATGCAATTACTTAATGTGAACAAAAACTTCCTATTTCCTCACCCTGATTCCTATCTTGTTCAATGTAAAAAAGGAAGAAGAAAAAACAACACTTGTCCAATATCATGTGTTTGTCTGAAGTGAAAAGAGAACCTAAATACTATAAGAATAGTGGCATCATTTTTTTCACAATCTACTGCTCCAATTGGATTTAATGAGTTCTTAAACTAATTTGCTGTATAAAGATTTTAATCGTGTCTTAAAACTCCAGGCACCTGAAACTTACATACTTCTTCACGAAATAATGCAATAGTATCTCAAAATAATTGAAGAAAGAAAATGTTTGGAATTTACGAGGGGGAAAGAGTTCCCATTTACGGTGTTATCTCTCAAGCTTCACTTTACAATATATCTGAAATTAAAAATTTTATTAAATATATATAAATATTAAATTTAAAATTCAATTATTAGCACTTAAAATCTTCATTTTAAAATTATGATCGAATTGAAATCTTAATTCCGCGACTGGGACAGACTATACTACTACTCAAGTAGAAAAGTGGGTGGCATAGTCTTATTGGTTTGGTTTGTGAAAATGAACTTGTACAACATTCTGTATTTTGTAGTAGTCAATTAACATTGTCTCTATCTAATAATACTACATGTTTTGTTATATTCAACATGGAAGAGGGACCGCCTTCCCCTGCACTTTTGCGTGCGTGTCGTTGGCGCATTAGAGAAGCCATCACGGGGCAAAGCACAATACTTTCGCCGCTTCGAACATGTGACTGCAGCTCTTCGCCAACAAATGAGTTGAACTCCATTCCCTTCAATCAATAACGATATGTTATATTCATTGATTTGACCAGTATATAAATTTCTTTTAAAAATTTACTTTTTACTGTAACTCAATTTAACGTAGTAGTGCAACAAATATATATATATATATATATATATATATATATATATATATATATATATATATATATATATATATATATATATATACTGGTCGTTGCACAAAATATAACATTGCAGAGGTAAGCGTAAATGAGGATGGAATTGTTTGTGCACTGTGCTAGTCTTTTTCACCCAATAAATATTTTGGTGACTCCATTAAATGACGTATAGACTTGGCATAATTCATTCGGCAAGGGAGGGGGTGGGTTAGCATGTTCCAAAATATCTTCCATCTACGCACTCCTAAGCTTAACATTTGAGTCATTAATAAAGATTTTATCCGCTTCGAGTATCTACACTAATTAATCTTTAGATGTTAAAAATAGTGTCCAAGTAAATCTAGAATAATTATCAATAAGCATCATAACATATATTTTATCACCTCTGCTCAATGTTCGTATTGGTCTACAAGGATCCATATGGATAAGTTCCATCGTCCCGGTAATACTTACCATTTTCTTGCTTTTGAATGAGGATCTTACTTGCTTCCCTTTGCACAAGCTTCACAAACTTTATCTTACTTGAACTTAACGTTAGACAGCCCTATCACCAAGTCTCTGGGGACTAATTTGTTGAGTTTTCTTAGACTGACATGTCCAAATCTCTTGTGCCAAAGAAGGGATCTGATAGGATACAAGTATCTTGGGCATAAGTACTTTACTTTATGTTTTATGATCTAACAAACTTACCATCCAGAATCAAATAAAGAGCTTGTTACACATCTACAAGACCTTGAGATCACAAAGTTTCAGGTTAGGATCCGGTCATGGGATATAACTCAACTCTTCAGAGTGGAAGGAACAACGGAGGAAACAAGTCCCTACCATTTCCCGAGGAGACTGTATGAAGTCAACTCTTCAGCAGGAAAGTTACTGCTTGCACGCGCTACTGCCCAGGAACAGTGCAGCAATCAACTTTCTATGGAAGACTTTTTACCTACCTTACTTACATCATTGTAGGTTATGTCACATACATATAAATACCATCAAGGAAGGTAAAACAACTTACTTCATGAGAAAGCCAGATAAAGGACCTGAAGCATTCAAGTTAATCGACTCAAAATAATCTGGGCAGTGTGCTTTAGACTCACAGGAACCAGATTAGGGACATAATCCCTTGGTGTTCCCCTGACATAAGTATAGGTCAACTGTACAACTAGAAAGTGACTGCAGAAAGTGACTGCCTACAATAGTACATCAGACAATGCAGTAGTCACTTTCCATTGAGAAAAGACATGTACTAACCAAGATTTGACATTACTAAGGTGATGTCTTTTGTAGTATAAACCTTATGCAAGGCACGAGATTCAGGTTCAAGACTTGCAAAATAAAAAAATGAAAATACTCTTTCAAATACTTGCAACAACCTCTCCAAGAACAAAGTTACTTCATCTTGAAGGACCGGATTCAATATTGAAGATATCCTAAGTCCTTAGGTTTGTTGAGTCTTTGTTATTTGTTCTTCATTGTAACTCCTATCTTGCCTTTATAAGCTATTTTTCAAAAACCCAAAATCTGTAAACTATCCAATTTATGTGATTAGGTTTAGTCATAAGTCAAAGTCTTTGTAAGTAGATAGTTATAAAGTGGCTTGTAATAGTGTTATTACAAGTTAGAGTGATTGAAGTCTTTGTAATAGATTTATTACAAAGTGACTTGTTGTGAGAGTTTCACAAGTTAGTCAAAGTTTTTGTAACTAGAGAGTCACAAAGTGGTTTGTGGTAAGAGTACCACAAGTTAGTTGAGTTGAATCCTTTGTAATTAAGTCATTAAAAAGTGGCTTGTAATAGAGGTTTACAAGTGAGTGAAGTTGAAAGACTACAAATGTAGTTCGTCATTTTTGTCCCCTTGAGTTGATATTTTTCCATGTAAAAATCCTCTGTGTTCTTTACTTACTGTCGAGCTGTTACGAGAACAATTATAGAACCTAATTGCCTATACTGGTTGGTTTTACTGTCTGTTGCTTACAGTGGGAACTTATAGAGAATCTAGTTCCCTATATAGTGGAAACTTATCATGTGTCTCATTTACATACTGGTTCAGTAGTTAGCACTGTGGGAACTGATACAGGATAAGATCGCTGTACACTTTTATTTTTAGTGGAAACTCATAGAGAACTAGGTATTCTATACAGTCTAGTAGACGCCTAGTTTCTAACAGGATCATTATCCAATACATTTAAGCAAATGAATTCATTATCTCAAAGTGTTGATAGATCCCCCATATATATGTTATTCCCTCTTTTTCCCTGAAAAACTATCTTGTCAGTGGTAAGATTAATTACTAAGCATTTTATAAAGGTGAAGGCTACCATGTTACTTTTATCATATAATTGTTATACACTTATTAGACTGTACTTTAGTCCATCTATCAAGTAAACATTCTCAATAGAGTGAGAATCGGTCTATATTTCTAACCCCAATCATATCTTTTTTTCCATTTTCAAAGGAGACATTACCTCCTTAAAGTCCTCAAGTAAATTCTTGCTTCGTGTCATATTCTTAGAACAACCACTATCCATGTACCATATGGCTGCTTCCCTTTACTTGGACCTGCAAAAGAAATCAAGGGATTAGTCTTAAGGAACCCAATTAGTTTGAGTCCTTTCTATGGGCAAAAGGATAAATTAAATTCTTTTTAGCCCAACTTGACAGCCTATTTTTCCCTAAAATAAAATTTTTATTCTATTGACTTACCTTCTCTTAGTGCATTCACTCTTATAGTGACCAGTGTTACCATAATGTGTGCAAATCTTGCTCTCAGGGAGCGTGAGATGCTTTCTTTTGGGATCCCATTTAGGTTCAATGTTCCCAAAGCCAAGTCATATTATGTTGTTACTATGATATTCTTGTAGCCATGAAAGTGCATCAGAGGAAATGTTCCATTTACAAGTTCTGTTTAGCTCATGCTTGACCTTGTTCAGATCTTCCTTTAAGACTCTTACCAGTCCATCCCTCTTATACAACTCATCTTTCATCTTTACAACATTTTCTTCTAAAGTGAGTTGTGTGTGATCGGCTGACTTTTTATCTATTCCTATAATTTTAGATTTTCAGATCTAAGTTCCAGGACAATTGTATCAAGTGCATAAACTTGGTTCTTTGACACAATGTTTAAACTTTTAGTTTCACAAGCACTAAGTTCCAAGTTTTCCACTTAGCTTTCAAAATCACACTTTCTTTTGACAGTTGTTCCTTTTCATTATTCACATCCTCAGATTCATCAATTATCTCTAGTAATAACTCGGATAATATTTCTTTAGACAAAAATTTATTCTTTTCTTTAATATGAAGTGATACTTACCTCAATTTCTTTATCATATGCTCCAATGGCCATAAGTACTCGTTCATCATCATCATCATCATCATCATAATTATCTGAGCTTTCATATAAGCTTTCTTCCCGTCACGACCCGGATTTTTCCCCAACATCGGGATCGTGATGGCGCCTACTCGTGGTAGCTAGGCAAGCCACTATATTCATACTATCCTGTTTTTTAACACAATTTTAATTAAATAAATGCAGAATACTTTATCGAAATGGAAATAACAAATCACAAGGTGAAAATCATACTGAAATCCTCTACCCAAGACGCGGAGTCACCAACTCACGAACTACTACTGAATACTACACATAAAAGTCCGAAGGAAATATAACATAATTCCGTTTGTCTCGGAACAAAGAGACTACTAGCTAATAACATAAATAAAGAAAGAGACGTCGGGCTTGCGGACGTCTGCCAAGCTACCTCGGTCTCGAATATGATCAATTCCCACGCAATCTATTTACTCGCTGCTGCTGCTCCCGATCGTAACCCGGACCTGTGCAAAAACGCACGTGTAGCAGTCGGCACAACCGACCCCATGTGCCGGTAAGGGCCTGGCTATCCCGGCTGAGTAGTGACAAGCCTAGGACCGGTACACTCGTATAAACTTATGCAATTCAATATATATGTGTGTACCACAAAATAACAAGAAATAATCAAGTAATAACACAATAAGGAATATCTTAAAGAATTCAACAATTAACCACGAGTTAATAATGTCACAAAGAAAACAAAGTATAATGTAAACACGAATAATATCACTTCGAGAAATAGCAAAGCAATTGCACGGCATCATCCTTCGTGCTTTTACTCTCATCCTCACCGAAATAAACAAATAAAGTACACGGCATCACCGCTTCGTGCTTTTACTCTCATCCTCGCCAAACAAACGAATAAAGTACACGGCATCACCCTGTCGTGCTTTTACTCTCATCCTCGCATCCATAATACGGCATGATCCTTCGTACATGGTTCAATAACGAGGCACGGCATGATCCTTCGTGCATAATCAATAAATAAACATGGCACGCATTAACCTTCGTGCATAAATAAATAAACATGGCACGCGGCATCACCCTTCGTGCATTATCACTCTTCCTCACCCAAATAACAATCACGATTAAGGGCGGAGAAAGAAACGACAATTCATAAATCGTCCCATCGAGGGCAATCGATAATTATATTCACGACAAGTCCCAACAAGGAGAACAATAACAATTCACTGTAATATATCTCAAAATATCATTTTCCAACGACTCGCTGGTCATACTAGACGCCGGTGTATGGATGCTCGTCACCACGACCCATACACCGCACTCGATCACATAACACATAACACATAATCTTATTCCCTCGAGCTAGGATAGAACAAACACTTACCTCGAATGCTTATGAGCAATTCACTCGGTGGAAATGTCTTTTCTTTCAATTTGGCTCCAATCCAACCGTATCTATACACAATTGATTTAATATCATCAATTCAACTCAACAAACTAATTCTTAATACCAAATACAACTTTTACAACATTCCTGCCATGAATAGTGAATTTCAACCCCGGGCCCACATGGTCGGAATTCGGGGTTAGGACCAAAATCCGGTTACCCATTCCCCCACGAGTTCATATATATAATTTGTTTCAAAATCGGACCTCAATTCGAGGTCCAATTCCCAATTTATGAAAAACCCTATTTTCTAACAAAAACAAGAATTTTACCATGAAAATCTTTGATTTCTTATGAAAAACATGTTTAATGATGTTAGAAATTGAAAGAATTAAGTAAAGAGTGACTTACAATCGTTTTGATGAAGAAGAAATCCTTGAAGAATCGCAAATGGGTGTTTTGGTTTTGTAAAATGTGAAGAAATGACTGAAATTCGTGTTTTTCAGGTCTCTGTGTTCGCATTTGCGAACATGGGTTCGCAATTGCGAACCCCGACCAATTTCCGGAGTTTGAAAAATAAGCTAAGGGTGGGAAGTTCGCATTTGCGAACTTTTCTTCGCATTTGCGAAGCGAAGGCAAAACTGGGAAGTTCGCATTTGCGAACTATTGTTCGCAATTGCGAACACAGGCTAAATATGGGGAGGTTCGCATTTGCGAACTATTGTTCGCATTTGCGAACCCAGGCAGAATAGTGGCGAGTTCGCATTTGCGAACTATAGTTCGCATTTGCGAACACAGGCACAGTAGGGTCAAGTTCGCATTTGCGAACTATTGTTCGCATTTGCGAACACAGGCACAATAGGGGGAGTTCGCATTTGCGAACTATTGTTCGCATTTGCGAACTCTGCAGAATAGTGGGGAGTTCGCATTTGCGAACTATTGTTCGCATTTGCGAACTCTGCAGACCAGTTGCAGACAGAAACTTCTAACATGAAAAATTGATCTCGTGGCCTATCCAAAGTTCACCCGAGCCCTCGGGGCTCCAAACCAAATATGCACGTAACCTCAAAAACACATTATGAACTTGTTCGTGCGATCACATCGCCAATATCACCTCGTTTTCATCAAATCAAGCCTCGAATGCATGATTTTCATACCTTTAGTTTTCAAAACTTTCAAACTTGGGACTCAAGGTCCAAAACATCTCAAACGACATCCAAATGTCACCAAACTTTACAGAAAATCACATATATAATATTTAAGACTTGTACCGGGCGTCGGAACCAAAATACGAGCCCGATACCAAGGTCAATTAATTTATTTCCTTTAATAATTGCATCAAAAACAATTTCACATAAAAATTCATAACTTGGGCTCTAGGCTTCAGAATTCGACTCCGGACGCATGTCCAAGTCCCATATTTTCCTACGGACCTCTCGGGACCATCCAATCTCGGGTCGGGATCCGTTTACCAAAAATGTTGACCGAAGTCAACCATATCAATATTAATATCATTTTTATCCAAATTTCTCATAGAATTCATATTTTCTATCACAAAATCTTTCCGGCTACACGCTCGGATCGTGCACGTAAATCGAGGCAACATAGAATGAGGTTTTCAAGGCCTCAGAAGCTCGAAATGATTAATTAAATAAGTGATGACCCTTTGGGTCGTCACACTTCCCAAGCAGCAACCATAGCCTTGTTTGATCCTTTGTTGTTGCTTTTCTCGGGTTGAACCTGTTGCTTTGTTCAGCTCTTTCCTTCTTCCATTCAATTTTCCACAAAATGACATTTTTTGATCTCGTGATCAGTTTATTCACACTTATAACATCCATCATTGGTTTGCTTCTCCGAATCTCTTGTCTTGTTATTGCTTCCACTTCTTGAAGAACCCTTTCCCCTCCTTAGGTTCTTCTTGAAGTCTTTGGTGATCCTCGCCATTTCATCTTCTTTTAGATTAGAACCTTTAGTGAATCTAAGTGCAAAGCTCATTTCTTTAGTAGGTACATATATTTTTATGGTTTGTCTCCTAAGTTCATTGGTAGTGAGATTCCCAATGAATTCATATAGTGGGAGAGTGGCAATATTCTTTGATTCCTGAATGACAATGATCTTACTTTTCTAGGTGATTGGCAAGACCCTTGTGAGTATCTTCTCAAATCTTTCTTATTCAGGGATGATCCTTCATAGAGATTTTAGTTCACTTGTCAATGTAGTGAACCTTGTGTGCATCTCTTGAACGGTTTCTCCATCTTTCATAGCAAGTTCTCATACTAAGAGTACAATAGAATTCCTCTAGAACTCTTCACTTGAGTTGTTCCTTCATGAGCCACTTGCAGTGTGTCCTAAATTTTCTTAGCAGCGGAACAACATTGGATTTTGTTGTACTCATCTAGAACAAGTCCACAAACAAGTCATTCATTGGCTTTGGCATTCTTTTCACACTTCTTCATATCCTCAACATTGAAATCAACTCTTGCCTTTGGTACATCTACTCCTTTAGCATTTTTCTTCAAAGTAGCCAGTGGACCATCAATGACAATGTCCTATAGCTCATAGTCATCTCCTTGTATGTGATCTCTCATTTTATTCTTCCACTAAGGGTAGTACTGACCATTAAAGAGTGTTGCCTAGCAGTGGATTGCCTTTCCCAATTTTCAGGCGGTGTACTCATTTTGATCTTCTCCTAAGGTGTTAGCCTCTTCAAGGATAACCCGTTCTGCTACCAATTTTTATTTTATGCTTCAGTGCCACAAAAGAGGTGGAGTAATTTGTGTGGTATCCAACTTTTCGCGTGCATAAATAATAGAAGGACATGGTTCTTCTAGGTGTTCCTTATAAATACTACTATTGTGGAACAAAAAATGTAGAATGTAAAGAACACAAGTATTTTATATGGAAAACACCTAGCTCAAAAAGTGAAAAAATTATGACCTACTACCGAGTAGGATTTTTTCCAATAGTTCACCAAATCACTAAGCCAAATATAGCGTTTACAAAATTCTTGTAAACCTAAGGGTTAACCCTAACTCTTTGTGGCAACCAGTCTTAGGCTGTTGTGACAGTTTCAAGTTAACTCTAACTTGAACAATACACTTAGAGTACCTAGTACAATTTGCTTCTAAAAAAGCTGAAAGGTACAACTCAAAAACCCTACTACAATGAAACTAGAATAAAAGACAGACATTTGGAACTAGTTCTTCTATTTGGTTCATGTAACTTCAGGTTCGCACACTTGAATCATACATGAATTGCTTGAAAAATGCCTTGCTATTTTGCTCTCAACACTCGTTTAAATTCAACTTTTGTGTGTGCCTGTAAAATAAGAACACCTTGAAATATAGAGTTTGTAGAATAGGAAATAACTAGAGTTCTATTGCTTTACTCTTCCATGGTGAAGAGTTATAGTTATCTTTCAACTTCCAACCCCTCCCTTATCTAGGATACAATTATCTTTCAGTAAGGAGTCGTGTTCCTTATTAATTATGCAAGCTTTTCGTTTAGGAAATATCATATACAATTATTTGAGCTTATCTCTTTTACGTGCATGCCTTGTGCTTGAATCTACTCGTGTCCGTACACACTATATATGGACCTGGTTCATGCGTATGTTCCTTTGTCAATCATCAAGACAAACTTACTTGGACCAACAATAAGTATTCCGATCCCTTGTCCCTTTCCTACTCTTCTTCTTTCCCATGAAAATTCAAATATTAAAATGAAACAAAAAAGATACATATCTATATTTTCTAAAGTAGAGATAGTAATACTTGTTGGGTTTAATATATTTAATTAATATATTAAATATTTAAAAGATGGTGAATGAGAAATGGAGGGAAATGAAATTTTTGAGTGAAATTTCAAGTTCCCCCTATTTGGTAAATGGGCATTGTCCCATATCAAAAGAGGAAGAAATTTTTTATGGGTATATAAGTAATTGTTCTTATTCTAGCTCTTAAAGAGTTGAGAAGAAAGCAAGCCTCGCGTCATCGTCGTTGTCGCTCGCTCGGCTCGGGTTCGGCTACGGCTATGGCTACGACTTCGGCTTCGCATTCGGATTCGGATTCGAATTTGGATTTGGATTTGGATTTGGTCAAATGATCGATCGATTGATTAAATTTTTAGACCAAATTTATTTGTTAATAGTAAAATATTAACAGAAATATTATTAAATATTTATTTAATAACAGAATATTAATATTAAATAAATATTAATATTAAATCCAAATTTCATTTTTCTATTTTTGTAACAGAAAATTAACTACCCATTAATTTTCTCTCTTTATTTTTTCTCTTTATTGTTGGGTGAATGGCCATTTATGTAATGATATTTATGCTGTGGGCATTTTGCATAAACAGCTATTCTGAAGAGTTTTTCAGATTTCAGCCCAACTTTTGGCTATAAATACAACACTATTCTGCTCAGAATTTCACTACGATTTTATGAGTTTTCTCTCCTTCTTCTGCATACTTTTAGCATCAAACAAAGAAAAAGTAAGTGTGATTTGCTCCCGAATTTTGTGTTCGCTGAAACACTAGGGTTTGAAGTACCACTGCACCAGTGTGTAATTCGTTCTATCCTGGGAGGAAATAATCCATAACCTTGGGTACTAGGAGGGGCTTAAATTCCTTAAGGAAACACTGTGAATTCAGTGGGCTCTTATTAGTTTCTTCATTTCTGTTTATGCACATTTTTGTTTGTATTTACTTATATTTCCATAATTAATTTACAAATAAAATGTACTATCAAGCTTAAGGAATTTAATATATTTTTGTATTTGTTCTTACTGTTTCTGGAAGAGTAAAACCTTTGTGATTTTGTAATCTATTAAAATCTACGTAATTTTAATATTTGTGTCATTCTTTTACAGACATGACTAATGAGAATAAGAACCAAGTTGTTCCAATGGTGACTGCTAATGCCTCAACAAGCCGAATGACTCCGGCAGCATTGGCACCGGCGGAGAAACCCCGAAAATTTTCTAGGATTGATTTCAAGCACTGGCAATAAAAGATGTTCTTCTATTTGACTACTCTGAGTCTCCAAAAGTTCAACAAGGAAGATGTTCCTGTGTTGTCCGACGAAACTCCAGAAACTGAACGCTTTCTCGTCATTGAGGCGTGGAAGCATTCAGATTTTTTATGCAAGAATTATATTCTAAGCGGGTTGGAAGATTCTTTGTATAACGTCTACGGTGACGTAGAAACGTCAAAGGAACTGTGGACTGTGCTTGAAAAGAAATACAAAAGTGAAGATGCCGGGTTGAAAAAGTTTATTGCTGCAAAGTTTTTGGACTACAAAATGGTAGATAGCAAGTCTGTTATTACCCAAGTCCAAGAATTGCAAGTGATTATTCACGATCTCCTTACTGAAGGTATAAATCAAATTAATATTGATGTTGAAAGTAGTAAACTTAGTATTTTTACTAATGAAAATTACATTGAAGGTCTTGTTATCAATGAAGCATTCCAAGTAGCAACAATGATGGAAAAGTTGCCTCCTTTGTGGAAGGATTTCAAAAACTACTTGAAATAGAAATGCAAGGAGCTGTCCCTAGAAGATCTCATTGTTCGGTTGAGAATCGAAGAGAACAATAACGCTACTGAAAAGAGAGGCCGTGAAAACTCAACAATAATGGGAGAAAATATTGTTGAAGAGAACCAAAAGAGGAAGAAGACTTCTGGACCAAAATACAACCCAAGCAAGAAGCGGTTCAGTGGAAACTGCTACAACTATAGAAACCGGACACAAATCTACGGAGTGTCGTGCTCCGAAGAAAGACAAGAAGAAGGGTCAAGAAAACATGTTTGAAAAACATGATGATGTTGATGACTTATGTGCCACGCTTTTCGAATGCAACTTGGTGGGAAATCCTAAAGAGTGGTGGATTGATTCTGGAGCCACTCGCCATGTTTGTGCTGTTAGAGAAGCGTTTGCTACTTATGCTCCCGTTGGACCCGATGAGACGATTTCTATGGGAAATGCTTCAAAGGACAATATTGAAGGATGTGGGAAGATATTTCTCAAAATGACTTCCGGCAAAGTGGTGACTTTGAGCAACGTCCTTCATGTTCTCGAGATTAGGAAGAATTTGGTCTCTACTGGACTTCTTGTTAAGAATGGTTTTAAATGTGTTTTTGTTTTCGATAAGGTTGTAATAAGTAAGAATAAAATGTTTGTACGAAAATGTTACCTCACTACGGGCCTTTTCAAGCTGAATGTAATGGTGGTTGAAAATAATAAAAAAAATATCAGCTTCGTCTTACTTACTTGAGTCAAATGAATTATCGCATATACGCTTGGGTCGTGTCAATTATAAAAACTTACGGAAAATGATTAATTTAGAAATTTTGCCTAAATTTAAATGTGACAAATCAAAATGTCAAGTATGTGTGGAATCTAAGTATGTTAAACATCCTTATAAGTCGGTTGAAAGGAATTCAAATCCTTTAGACTTAATTCACACAGATATTTGTGATATGAAGTCAATACCATCTCACGGTTAAAAGAAGTAGTTCATATATTTTATTGATGATAGTACTCGATATTGCTATGTTCTTACTTAATAGTAAAGATGAATCAATAGACGCATTCAAGCAATACAAAAATGAAGTTGAAACACAACTTAACAAGAAAATTAAAATGATAAGAAGTGATAGGGGTGGTGAATATCAATCTCCTTTTGAACAAATATGTTTAGAATATGGAATTATTCATCAAACAACGTCCCCTTACACGCCCCAATCCAATGGGATTATAGAAAGAAAGAATCGTTAATTAAAGGAGATGATGAATGCATTATTGATAAGTTCTGGTTTACCATAGATTTGTAGGGGGGAGCCGTTCTTACAGCTAACCGGATATTAAATCGAGTGCCCCATAGCAAAACACAATCCATTCCATATGAAAAATGGAAAGTCAGGAAGCCCAACTTGAACTATTTTAAAGTGTGAGGGTGTTTGGAAAAAGTGCAAGTTCCTAAATCCAAAAGGGTAAAAATAGGACCGAAAATCGTTGATTGTGTTTTCATAGGATATGCGACTAATAGTAAAGCATATCGATTTCTGGTTCATAAATAAGAAAATCCCGACATTCATAATAATACGGTTATATAATCAGATAATGCTGAGTTCTTTGAAAATATATATCCATATAAAAAGGAAAGTGAGTCAATTAGCGAAGGATCTAAACGACCTCGGGAAGAAGCAAAAGAAAGTACACTTAACTAGGAAGATCCAAGGCGTAGTAAACGTCAAAGAACGTCTACTTCATTTAGACCAGATTTTGTGACTTTCTTATTGGAAAATGAGCCTCAAACATTTAAAGAAGCTATGTCTTCTTTGAAATCATTTTTATGGAAAGAGGTAGTCAATAGTGAAATAGAATCCATATTGAACAACCATACATGGGAATTGGTTGATCTTCCTCCTGGAAATAAACTGTTGGGTTCTAAATGGATATTTAAGAGGAAAATGAAAGATGATGGCACTATTGACAAATATAAGGCAAGACTTGTGGTCAAAGGGTATAGACAACGAGATGGTCTTGATTATTTTGATACATACTCTCCAGTTACAAGAATTACGTCCATATGAACGTTAGTAGCGTTAGCTGTAGTTTATAGTCTTGAAATTCATCAAATGGATGTTAAGACGACCTTCTTAAATGGAGAGTTGGAGGAAGAATTCTACATGGAACAACCAGAAGGGTTTGTGGTTCCAGGTAAAGAAATGAAGGTCTGTAGACTTGTTAAGTCCCTTTACGGATTAAAACAAGCACCCAAACAATGGCATGCGAAATTTGACCAAATAATATTGTCAAATGGGTTTAAGATAAATGAATGTATAATGTGTGTACATTAAAAATGTTCCAAATCGCATAGAAGGATTGTTTGCTTATATGTGGATGATATACTCATAATGAGTAATGACATTGCCAATATAAATGCTACTAAGCGTATGCTAACTAGCAAGTTTGATATGAAAGACTTGGGAGTTGCTGATTTAATTTTGGGAATTAAGATCCATAAGGCTTCTCAAGGTCTGGCGTTGTCACAATCTCATTATATCAAGATAGTACTTGAAAAATTCAATCACTTGGGTTTTAAAGTTGCAAAGAATCCAACTGACGTGAATCTTGCATTAGCAAAGAACAAAGGCCAAAGCATATCACAATTGGATTATGCTTGTGTGTTGGGTTACTTAATGTACATCATGAAGTGTACACGACCATATATAGCCTGTGCTATAAGTAAATTGAGTCGATATACGAGCAATCTAGGTCAATCTCATTGGATGGCCATGAAACGGGTTTTGGGGTACTTAGTACATACCCAGGACTTTGCTTTGCACTACAGTAAATATCTTGCAGTCATTAAGGGATACTGTGGTGCAAATTGGATCACCAGATCAACTGATTCCAAGTCCACAAGTGGATATGCATTCACTATTGGTGAGGGAGCAATATCTTGGAAGTCGTCCAAACAAACTTGTATTGCTCGCTCTACAATGGAGAATGAGTTCATAGCCTTGGATAAAGCCGGTGGAGAAGATGAATGGCTCCGAAATTTCTTGGAAGATATTCCATTTTGGCCCAAACCGTTGGCACCAATATGCATACACTGTGATAGTCAAGCGGCAATTTGAAGGGCTGAGAGCGTTATGTATAACGGTAAATCTCGTCATATATGACGAAGACGTAAAATCGTTAGACAATTACTCTATAGAGAAATTATCACGATTGACTATGTAAAGTCAAGTGATAATGTGGCGGATCCACTTACAAAAGTTCTAACTAGAGATGTAGTTGGGAAATCATCAAGGGGAATGGGATTGTGGCCGAGAATAAGTCATAGTAGCGGTAACTCTACCTAGAAGACTGGAGATCCCAAGATCTAGATTCAAGGAGATCAAACAAAGTCATTAATGACGGTTCAACACTGTCAAATAAACTTTTGGTCCATTCTCGTATAAGACAATGTTCAGTACCAAGGATAAAGCATTAAGGCTTTTTAATGATTTCTAAATTTGATACGTGATATATCAAATAGTGTATCTATGGGATAACACGTTTAGGAATCACCTATGTAAGTGTGAAGTGTTATCCGCTTCAAGGAGAACTTTGTAAGGCCAGTTCTCTACGCACTTATGAAACAAGGCGGTGTTCATGGCTGAAACGAACACAATAATTAGAACCTAAGACGGATAAGGGTTGGTTGTGTGACTTGTGGTTGTCTAGGTATATACCAAAGTTCGACGGTTCAAAGATATCAAATCTACCAATTGATCGAGCATATCCAACATAAGTTCACTACAGAAAGTTCAAAGGGAAATCTACTTATCCAGATGCAATTAATCCTTACTTGCGAATCACACAGTTTTTCATGCATACTTCCGTGATATAGCCATTCCCCATTCATGTGAGGGATTGTTGGGTTTAATATATTTAATTAATATATTAAATATTTAAAAGAGGGTGAATGAGAAATGGAGTGAAATGAAAGTTTTGAGTGAAATTTCAAGTTTTCCCTCTTAAATGTGCATTGTCCCATATCGGAAGAGGAAGAGATTTTTATGGGTATATAAGCAATTGCTCTTCTTCTAGCTCTTAAAGAGTTGAGAAGAAAGCAAGCCTCGCGCCATCGTCGTCGCTCGCTCGCTCGCTCGGCTCAGCTACGGCTATGGCTGCGGCTTCGGCTTTGGCTTCGACTTCAAATTCTAATTTGGATTTGGATTTGGATTTGGATTTGGATTTGGATTTGGATTTGGATTTGGTGTAATGATCGATCGATTGATTAAATTTTTGGACCAAATTTATTTGTTAATAGTAAAATATTAACAGAAATATTATTAAATATTTATTTTAATAACAGAATATTAATATTAAATAAATATTAATATTAAATCCAAATTTCACTTTTCTATTTTTGTAACAGAAAATTAACTACCCATAAATTTTTCCTCTTTATTTTCCCTCTTTAGTGTTGAGTGAATGGCCATTTATGTAATGACATTTATGTTGTGGGCGTTTTGCATAAACAGTCATTCTAAAAAGTTGCACCTCTCGAGATTTCAGCCTAACTTTTGGCTATAAATACAATACTATTCTGCTAAGAATTTCACTACGATTTTCTCAGTTTTCTCCCCTTCTTTTGCATACTTTTAGCATCAAACAAAGCAAAAGTAAGTGTGATTTGCTCCCGAATTTTGTGTTCGCTAAAACACCGGGGTTTGAAGTACCACTACACTAGTGTGTAATTCGTTCTATCCTGGGAGAAAATAATCCATAACCTTGGGTACTAGGAGGGGATTAAATTACTTAAGGAAACACTGTGAATTCAGTGGGCTCGAATTGGTTTCTTCATTTCTGTTTATGCACATTTTTGTTTGTATTTATTTATATTTCCAGAATTAATTTACAAATACAGTGTACTAACAATACTCTCTCTCCAACTCAATTTATGTATCTAATTATTCATTTTATTCTATTTTTAAAATGTGTCATCTTTCTACACTTGGTAAGTGTTTGCTTCTGATATTTTCTTTTTACTCTTAGTGACACTTATAGGAATGACATGATATTCTTAAAACTGCTATATTCAAAGTGTATATTTGAAATGTTGTACACATAATAGTTTAAGATGATTCAATTTTTTTTTATACGTCCGACCAAATTAAGGAAGGTCAATTGAAATGGAGCTAGTAGCATACGTATTCGCAGGCGCTTTTTATTTTATTTTTCTTTTCAGAAAAGGTATGGCCTATACCCAACCTTTGAGAAATAATACAATTGTAGCAGAGAGGGACGTGGGAGTGCCTTTGGACCGTCCTCCATTCTTTGCGTCAAATCTCCTTGTCTGTATAACCCTTGTGCTCCCACGAGCTTTATGGGACGTATCGTTATAGCATTGGCTGCTCTCGTTCACAAGTACAATCAGACAGCAACTTCCCCATTCCTTTTCTGGGACCAGATCGCAAAATTCTCTTTTTACTGATCGTATCAATAGTATATATATATAATATAATGCTAACAACAACAGCCTATTATATTATGGCCATTGGGTGTCCAATTGAGTTAAACCAACCATGGGAGATAAACAGATACACTGTCCGCACCAACATGATTCAACTTAATTTGTCGCTTTCCACATTGCCAAACAAAGGGCTTTGATTCTTTTCGTCAGTCCCCTAATTTTTTCCTCTATAAAATCCTCAGACTTAAACCGCCAAACGTATATATCTCTCTCTTTCGAAGGGAGAGCTCATCTAGTTCTATCTCTAACAGATGTTATTAACAAGCTCATTGTGTCCTGTACTTAATTCATGGATTCCCAACTTCTTTGGACCGTCGGCCGAATCCATACTTACTAGGACACAGTCATCGTCATTAACAACATCCTTTGTTCTGGTTCATGAAACCACGACCAAGCATGCAACCAGCTGTTGCATGCGAGAAGCAGATAAATCCCGAGATCCTGTCCTTCAGAAGAAAAACAACAACGGCATAAAGAAAGGAACCAGGGTGTCGGGGTCACTGCCGGACGTGGGTGGTGCAGGGGAAGGTGGTGGGCGGGATGGTGGAGATGGGCCAGGTTCAGGTTCGGATTCTGATGATTCAAACGGTTGGGATGGGCATGAAAATACAGAAGCTTACTATAAGAAAATGATAGAAACTAACCCGGGAAATGCACTTTTACTAGCTAACTATGCTAGTTTCTTAAAAGAGGTAATATACCTAATAATTCGTTTAAGTCTCTTTATCACTTAATTACATACTAGTACTGCTTAATTTGTTTTACTGGGACTTAATATAGTGATATGTGTGTTGAAATACCAGGTTAAGGGGGATCTAGCAAAAGCAGAGGAATATTACGGAAGAGCAATATTGGTAAATCGAAGCGATGGGTATGTGTTGTCACTTTATGCTGATCTAATTTGGCGAACCCAAAGTGATGCATTTCGTGCCCATGCTTATTTTGATCAAGCTGTTAAATCGTCACCTAATGACTGGTACTTTTGAGCTTTTCTTTTCTTTTTATCTTAATCAATCTGAATTAATGAGATTGACATGCTTGAATCATTTATCTTTTAAATGTATTATTTCAGTTATGTACTGGCTTCATATGCTCGTTTCCTATGGGATACTGAAGAGGGCGAGGAGGAGGAGGAAGTAAAAGAGCGAAGTATACAATGTGGAATAGAAAGTGAAAATTCAGCAGCCACAAACTATTTAGGAGGAGCGCCGTCTCATCATCGGCCACCCTTGGCTGCTGCTTCTTGAAATTCATGCAAAATATATGCTTCATCTTCCTCAAAGACCAGCCTATTCTTCAAAAGAACAGTTCAATGTTGGAAAAGTCACAAATTATATGGTAATCCACAAATTTTTACGGATGATCTGATGAGGTCACAATTCAAAGTCAAAATGCTCGGATTCGGTTTTAGTCACTTGTTGGTCACAGTTACTGGATTGGGACTTTCCTAATTGGGAAGAAGAACTTGGCAGACTTCACTTATTAACTATGTATAAAATAAAATTTCATGAATGGCCAACCTGGTCCAACTTATCACTTATGTACAAATAGGTCAGATATAACTATTATAGAAGGTAGCTAATTCAATAAGTAACATAAGGCTCCTTTCGTTCCCTTTTGGTCTCAAGGTTAGTACTTCTGTTTGTTTTACTGAGAATCTTGGTAAATATTAAAGTAGTGATCATGTTGTGGTTTCTTTACCACTAGTAATATATATTGGTAAATATTGCACTAAACAATGAATAGGGAGTAATAGGTTATCAAGACTAGCCAGTGGCTGATGCCTGATGGAACATATAAGCTAACTCAAATATGTTTATTAACTAGTACATCAATAATTTGGTCATGTTAGACAGATTACCTGGTTATAGGTTTAAAATTGACACCACTACCTTTGGAGTCCGGAACTGAAATAACACCCAAATAAACAAAAAATACCATTTTAAACGTAAAAAAAAAAAAATACCTAAATAACCATTTCGCAGTATAAAACTGCGAAATGCACTAACGGCCATTAGTGCATTTCGCAGTTTTATACTGCGAAATGCATTTTTTTTTGTAATTCGCAGTATAATACTCCGAATTACTATTTTTTTTTTTTTTTTTTAATTTCGCATTATTATTTCATGTTATTAAAAAAAAATAGCAAATTTTATCGTTTTCACAATTAACAAATTTTATTTTTGTTGTGTTATTGGTTGCTAATGTTTGAGTTTATTTTCATTTGCAAAATCTTGTACTTTTATCATAATTAAAATATATCGAAATCTGAGTTATTTTTTTAAAAAAAAAATTATCTAATAAATTATTGCTAGGAAAATTGTTTATCTTCTCAAGTATTTTGATGCAAAACTACTTGTAGTTCATAATCTTATGAATGCCGCTTATGTTGCTTTAAATTAATACTAGTCATTTAAAATAAATATGTGAATTAAAAATAACGTTTATTTGATGCAAAACTAGTTGTAGAATTAACCTTTTCATGTTTGCTAAGAAAAAATCTCTATTGTGTTTTGCTAAAATATCTCAGGTCGGATCACGTACTTCTAACACAATAGAGACTTTTTGACGAATAATGAAGTAAAGCTCTTTTCGGAGTATTATTGGTTAGTTGTTGATTGGAGATGTTGAAAGCTTAAATTGCAAGACCATTATTATAGTTTATAGGAATTTTATGCATTATGTAAATATGATTTTATACAATCAGATCAATTAAAAAATAATTATAAAATTACTCTATTTAATAACATTAATTAATAATATGATAGCTAAAAATAAGCGTTAAATAAGATATTATAACAGAATAAATTATATTTTCATTACATTATGAAGATATATAATTTAAATCCATTACTTATTTATACAAAATAACTTGTTGTTGAAGTTTTTTGATAGAAAATAACTGGAAGAATAAATTCTAATTTTGATCAACATGAATTTTATATTCTAACTCCTTCCAATACAATATTAAAGTAATATTTTCATAATCAAACGATTGAAGAAATACTACCAGATGAAGAATCTGATATGCATGATTATGTGTTTAGATAAAAAGAAGGATTGTAGATTAATCATACTATAACGACTGAATTAATCTATTTTTACAAAAAATAATTTATTATTTTCTATATGTTGCAAACAATAAATATGTAGTACTTATTAAAGCAATTGAATAATTTGTATTATGATGAGAAGAAGAAAAAAATCTTTTGCAAGTTAATCAACCATAATTTTGTCTTTTTAGAATAAATTAAAAAATATAGAGTACACGCGCAACGCGCGTATACAAAGACTAGTTATGATAAAAGTACAAGATTTTGCAAATGAAAATAAACTTTGTTAATTGTGAAAATGATAAAATTTGCTATTTTTTTTTAATAACATGAAATAATAATGCAAAATTTAAAAAAAAAAAAAAATTGAACAGTAATTCGCAGTATTATACTACGAATTACAAAAAAAAAATTTACCAAAAAAAAAAATAAAAATGCATTTCGGCCGTTAGTGCATTTCGCAGTTTTATACTGCGAAATGGGTATTTAGGTAATTTTTTTTTTACGTTTAAAATGGTATTTTTTGTTTAATTGGGTGTTATTTCGGTTCCGGACTCCTACCTTTGCATTGTTACACTTTTTGGAAGTTGGAAGTTTCTAATAATCTACCTTCCCAATACGATTCTCTTGGGTTTTACATCCATTATAAATGGGCCTTAAACTACTATAGTCCATTGGGCTTTCCGTGTATTCTCCTTTCTTGGGCTCTGGGAAGTGGTAACTCATCCGGGATATTTTTTATCAGATTTATAACTGATCGTTTAAAAATAGCTCAATTTAAAAAATAATAAAAATTTAATTACTTTTAATGTAAAGATAAATCTGAGCGAAAACATTGTTCAAAATCCGGAAAATACTCTAATATATTATTCTGGAGTTCCAGCATAAGTATACTTGAACTCCAGCATATTATACTGGAGTTTCATGATAGTATGCTGGAACTCCAGCATAATATGATGGAGTCCCTGCATAATACACTAGAACTCCAGCATAATATACTGGAGTTCCAGCAAGTATAATGGGCTAGTATAATATACTGGAGTTTGGAGAACCAATGCTCTAGTCTCCAGTATATTATATTGGAGTCAGCAAAGTATATCGGTCCAGCATTATATGTCGGAGTTCATACAAAAGTGCACTGAACTCCAGTATATTATGCTGAACCCGTCTCTGTTGCGGCAAAACAGTGGCTATTGTTTATTAACTTGGTAAATACTGACTATTTTTGATTGACCAGTTCAAAAACTGACTATACCGTAAAATTTTGGCATCTCATCCTTGACCAAACTTGCCAAATACTGGGCTTTGATATTTTACTGGGCAAGTATGCCAGGCTGATCTCCAAAATATCCATTCAAAAGTTGAGTCCTAGTCCAAATTGTCTTTTCTTTTCTCTTTTAAATTTTTGTAAGCAGAGCATATAAAGAGGAAATTTGTAAATTGGTAACAATGGGTAGATATACTAGTAAATAAGGAAAAGATGTTATTGAAAAATATTTACGGTTTTCTAGATATATAACAAAGAAACGGTTGGGAGAAATTGATAGACCAACGTACAAAAAGCAACGTCACTTTTCCTTTTTTTTTTTTACCCTTTCCAAGAAAAGTGCCAAAACTGTTTAGTTCATAAAAGAGGAAAAGTTTTACTGTAGGATCTTTTTTATGGGGAAAATTCAAGAATAACCAGATTTATCACCGATTGTTAAAAAATAGCGAAGTTTTAAAAGTCTCGAAATTTAGTCACTTTAATCTGAGCGAAAACATTGTTCAAAATATGAAAAAATATGCCCGCAAATTTTACTGGAGTTTCAGTATAAATATGTTTGAACTCTCGTAAATTTTACGGGAGTTCCAGGGTAACTATGCTGGAACTCCCGCAAATTTTACTGGAGATCAAGCATAATTATGCTGGAACTCCCGCAAATTTTACGAAAGTTACAGTAGTATAATTGTCCAGTATAATATACTGGAGTTTAGAGCACTAGTGCTCGAGTCTCCCGCAAATTTTGCAAGAGTTAGCAAAGTATACCGGTCCAGCATAATATACTGGAGTTCGTACACAAATGCACTAGAACTCCCGTATATTATACGGGACCGGTCTCTGTTGCAGCAAAATAGTGGCTATTTTTTATTGATTTCGTAAACAGCGGTTATTTTTCATTGACCAGTGTAAAAACTGACAATACCATAAAATTTTAACCTTTTTTATTTCGCAAAATTATAAACCTCAATCTTATACTTTTGGGTCTATAAAATTATAAAACAAAATGTTATTTCATATAATTAAGATACAAAATAAAATTTTCCATAAAAGAGTGAGGTTTATATTAGGAAGGATATTATACAAAAGAACTTACTCACATGGTTCATGTGTATTTATATTTACAAAGAGATATTAAGAGCACGTTTGGTCATGAAAAGTTTTATACTTTCTTCGATGTTATTTTTATTTATTTTTCGAAATCAAATATTTGGTTATTAAATTTTTATTTGAAGAAAAAGTCTAGATTAAATTAAAAACATTCCAAAAATTAGTTTTCAAAATTTTCAGTCAGATAACTTACAAAATTTAAAATCAGCACAAAATTATATTCATGTCTAAAGCAAACTCTTGTTTTTAAATATTATTTTCACTTAATTTTTTTATTTTTAACTTTTTTCGGTTTACAATTCTTATGTCCTATTTAATTTAATTTGAATAAATTTTACGATTATATAATCAAGTCAAGTCAGATTGTCCGGACCTAAAACTCCAATTTCAATTCAATTAATAGTAGCATAGCTAAGGGCGAGATATCTAAAACCATATCCACTACCTCGGGTCCCATGTTTGATGTTCCCCGGCACAGGCCAAAATCGGAAACAGCTCGACATAAAGCGTGCATCACACCACTACAATCAACGACTGGTAATATTTGCGTGAATGACACGCTCTATTTCGAGGTTGGAGAATAATAGACAACATCACAAGTGTCACTATCTCCTCTAGCACCTTCTCCCTTACATTTCTAGTGACAAAAAAAGCAGCTTTAACGAACGGATCTTCGCCTTCGAATATACCACTTGGACCGCTCTCACTGCAGACTTTCGAATTATCATATATTCTCAAATTATAAATAATTAAATCAAGATATTCGGAGAACAAAATCCAGAAAATATTTTTAATTATTTTATTTTTTCAAAAGCTTTGTCATCAATTTTGTCAAATAATCTACGTTCCTATTCATTTATTTATATGAATTTGTTTGACCGAATATAAAATTTAAAAAAATAATTAAAAACTTTTAAAATTTAAATAAATTCAAATAGGGCCCAAACTATTTATATAGTTATAAAAAAATTTCATATAAATTTAATATTATAAATTTAAATTAAATTATTATTAAATTTAAAAATTATTTACACATTTTTTAACAGATAAAAAAGAAATAGTAGATTAGTATAATATGTAGCAACGTTAGAACTGAATGTGATAAGGCTCCGAGTCCTGCAAACTTGGCAACGTGGCACGTGTGGTCCATCTGTTTCACGGCGTGGCGGTTGCTATCAATCAAGTTTGAGCAACTTTATCAAAGCAACTTTCTCTTAATTTTGGTTGAAATTCAACTGTAAATTTTCTCTGCGAGTATTGCTCAAAACGAAGCTGAGGTTCTTGATTTTGTCACTTTTAAGAATGGCAAGTCCTATGGAGAAGGAGATTCATAACTTAATTAATGATGAAATTGTGTCGGTAGAGCTTCCTGCACCTCCTTCCTGGAAAAAATTGGTACAAATTTTATTTTATCAGCTTTACCTGCAGACCAGCTCTGTTATGTTACTTGAGAAATTTCAATTTATAGAGTAATAGCATAGAATTTTGAACTTTCTGTAATTTTCTGTTCTTTGCTTGTCTCAATTCATGTACTATAGTTGCTCAAACGTTTCTAGGTTTTGCTCAGCTTACTCGTCAATTTTTAGTGTTTTTGGTTCCCATAATTGACTAGTAGGAAGTTTAGCTCTGTTTCCAGTTGTTTTCGCTTAAGTTGAATTTGCAAACGGATAAAAGATAGATTTTTCTCTGTTTGTTTGTGGAAAATTGGGTGTAAGCGGGAGTTCCTCTATTTAACTAGTGACGTCTTCAGTCAGTAGCTTGGATTTTGTATTGGTCTTGATTAGCTTACTTATTTCTGTAGAAGACTATTTAGTTAAGAGGAAGGTCACCGCGATTCCAGCTTCACCTAAGTTTTATTTTCTTCTTTTTTCCAATGATTTAAGTTGGATTTAAAAAACTGTTAATACCAGAAAAGTGGAAAGCTGCAAATGGGAATATTTTGTTGTTTAGTTGAAGAACTTAAAACTTTAGGCAGGAAGAGCTTGTTAGCTACAGGAATGCTCTGAAAGGTAGAGTGGTATAAGACAGAAAGGGGAGAGGGAGGATAGGCAGATACACGCGGGAGCCTTATTAAAATCTTGATACTAAATAGAAGATTCAAGTTTTCACTCACTAGTTTATTAAAGATTTAATTAACAAGTCGATATAACAAGCTAAGTTTCCTTTTTAACAACCCTGAGATGTCAAATACCGCCAAGGTTTATATAATCCTCCAACTTGGGTGCGTGACATGTTTAAGGATGAAGGAGATTGAGTTCAGACAGGGTGGGCAAAATTAGTTGAACCTGTGTCTTCTCGTGAAAGTTTGAGCTAAAAGAGCGCAGCCTAACAGGTTGATTCTCAACTCTACTTTAGGCTAAAATACTTAACGACTGAAAGATGAAACAAAAATTTGGTTTGGGGGGGGGGGGAGATTATAGAATGGAAGTGGATAGGAGGGGGAAAAATACCGTAGACAATATCCCGAAACAATATTGACCTGAACATCCTTCATGGTAGTTTGGGTCATAACCGGTATGACTCGATCCATCTATTTACCTCAAAAGATGAGAAGTAAGAGCCCTTTTTCTTGTTCATATTTTGGTTGCTGTGTTTATCATTTTTCTCGTGAGCGTAGATAGTTCATCTTTGGCATCATGATAGGGGAGTCAGGCCCTTACTTTAAACATTGTGAAGCACATCAGTGTTAATGTAACCCTCCCTTGTTGCCACAAAATCAGTTTGCAACCTTAGATGTGAAAGGTAGAGAGAGTAGTTTGTAACTGCGTTGTAGTGTACTCTGGAGATTCTCTGGGAGAGGTAGTCGTATCTAAGGGAATTCAAACATGCTACTGTGTAGCTTACTTGTTCACTTGACTTAGATTTTACCTCCGTCGCTTTGCAGTTCATTCCAAAGCAAGGGAGTACCCCAAAGAGGAATGAGGTTGTATTTATTGCTCCAACAGGAGAGGAGTTCAAGAACCGCAAACTGTTGGAACAGTATCTCAAATCACACCCTGGTAACCCTGCAATATCAGAATTTGATTGGAGTACCGGCGAGACTCCAAGGAGATCAACAAGGATCAGTGAGAAGGCAAAGGCAATGAGACCACAATCACTACTTGAATCACCAAAGAAAAGACGCCGAACATCATCTGGTGCAAAGAAAGATAGCAAGGAAGCGCAAGCTGCAAGAGTTGACCAGGAAAGTTCAGAAACGAAAGAGATGGACTCTGCCAAAGAAGAAAATGAAAACTTGGAGAAGAAAGATGGAGGAGCAGAAGCTGAAATGGATGACAAGGGGAAGAAAGAGGTGGAAGCTGCGGATGAAGAGGCAGAGGGCATGAAGGGTGCTGAACTACATCAGAAGGAGAAGCCAGAATCTGAACCCGAAAAAGTTGACAGTGCTGATGATGGCAAACAGGACAAGTCAGAAAATGCAAAGATTGAGGACAATCAAGTATCTGGAGAAAAGCTGGAGTCTCAAAGTGACAAAGAAAGTCCTGCAGCTGATGTGAATGAGAACAAGCCAGAAGTTTTCACTGCGGAAGGGATCAATGAAGCAGTAGGAGGAAGTTCCAAAGATGTGGAAAATGTTGTTAATGGGGAATCTAATGATGGCGAAAATAGGTCGCAGGAAGAAGAGAGAGAAATGAAAGGAACTGATTTGGCTATGGGAAATAACAAGATAAACCAACCAGAGCCGGCTCATTCTCAACAGCATCAGTCACCTGCACCTATCAGCTGCTGAATGTATCATCTGAATCACCCTTTAGGACATCTCATGTTACATGTTTACTGACTTTTGGAGTCAATTTGATTACTGTAATATCAATCTGTGGTAGTTTAGGGTCTAGATTTCAACTTGCATCTTTTGTGTATGTAGTTTTTCTACTGTGATACGCTGATCTGTTACTAAACCTTGATGTAGAATGTCTTGGCAGAATCAGCTGGAACTTCTGTTGTTTACTATAGCAAGCTTTTGAAACGTCACTGGTCAGGCATGCTTTGTTTATTACCCAATTAAATCGATTTAAGTTAGGAATCCAAATGCATCACGACCTTATATAATCACTAGGCCAGAGTTGCTTTTACAGTTAGAAAATGATAATGATCATAGTGGAATGAAACAGTTCTAATGTGAAGAAACACTTAAATATTCACCATTTTCGTGCGGTTGCGAGTTCTGGAACACATCATTACTGGTGCCATTGGGACTATCTGCAAATAATTCTTTCTTCCTACTCTCCTCATACTTTCCAGCCAAAGAATCAAACAAAATCCCAGCACCAACTCCAACAGCCAAATCAATAGTGTAGTGACCCCTGGTACTCAGCAATCTGATCACTTGCAATACGTTCAAGGTATCAAATAAATAAGCCAATTTCCATCTCTGCATACGCTTCATATCGAGCGACGCAATCACGGATGCTGCAACATGCCCCGAATAGAACAAGAAAAATGACACATTCCCAACTGGAAAATCAGCGCCCGACCCCAAAAAATCCTACATTCACAAAACCGGAAAACAATCAGTTGTCTGAGCAAGTAATTTTTGTGCGCCATTTTCCACTTTTGGCACTGCATCATGTATAAAAGTAGACTTTAACTTCTATACAATTGCCGGCATAAAAGATTTTTATACTATTAGTTTACTTAAAAGATGATTTCATGCAACCATATATAAAAAATGAGATTAATAACCTTAAAAATAAGGGGTATGTTATTTTTTTTATAATGGCTGGTTAAAGTACACTCATAGTGCAAAGTTGTTTACATTGAGAAAAAAAAATAAGGGTAGATGGAAGATCACATGGAATACATAAATATAATATGTTTGTCGACATTAAAACATGGGGTACCACAGATTCTGTTTGTAGAAAAGTGGAACAGCTAAGAAAGAAATATTATTATCATAAGTACAAGAAATGTGTTAGCTAACAACATATGCCGATCAAGAAAAAGACTAAAATTAACAGTTGGACACCCTGGTATCCTATGCAAATGGTCTATGGTCCTAACTCCCCTATGACTACAGATTGAAGTGTAGATCTTAGAAATGAAACTTTTATTCACAGGAAAGATAAAACAAAGAGCGTATATAATGTTTGTTGGTTTCTTCACCTCTGCTAATGGCAGCTGCGTAGCATATCCAAGAATGCCTCTGCATGTAAACATGAACAGAGCTGAGATAGTCGCTCTTGGCCGTCCTTCAATTAAGAAAGTCCATACTATGTACACCATTTGCATCCCTACAAAGACCTATGAGAAAAAACAATTATCTCATTTCTCCTGTTCTCTACTATGTCAAATCACGTAAATCAATGAATTTTGGCAAATTATATAACAGAACTAATTAAGAAAAATGATTTCATGCATAAAGCAACCCCCTTAGTTTTTCCTAAATTGCAAAGATTAATTACAGTAATTGAACATAAAAATGTATACACATTATAGATTCATTAACAAACCATATACCATGTTGGTTAAATTGTGTGATGATTTCATCTAATAATATGCGCGTAGAACATGCGTACGTACCGTGTTCAGGCCAGCAAGAACAGTGTTGAGAGTAGGTCTGGAAGCAAGAAAACGATGAAGTGGACGCGTAGCAATGAATCCTAGATCGAAAGGCGGGGAAGAAGATGAGATCATATGAAGAGTGTATTCCACGCCTATGAAAAACAACAACGAGCAGGAGAAGATGCACGGTATGGGATGGTACTTCACCACACCGAATATATCCCCTGCCGTCCATCTCATGAAATATGCATTACTCAGCCACTCGCAATTACACAAATCAAAGCATGATCGCTTCTTCATGACTACAATGATCTTAATACAGCCGTCCTCTTTGGTTTTCTTCTTGCTTTTTGAATTTAACGCCGTTAAGGAAACCGTTCTGTTAAAAGAGAACAGAACGGTTTCGAACTCGGAAAGGATACCGTTCGAGGAAATCGTAGATCTCACTTTCGAACGCAGATCACAGCAGCGAGAGATTGCTATTACGGTTGACAATGAAGTGTAGGAAATTTGGTATGGGAAAGGAGAATGTGTCACCTTAATTTACACCTTCGATTTGTACCAGATTAAAAGAAGCAGCAGCCTGAAAACGTGCTTTATACGCGTAGAGAAACTGGCTTGCGCCATCACTATTTCCACTAAATCAAAGGTGCTTTAACTTAATTATGATAAGTTAATATATTTTGGCCTAAACACCCGGTGCAAGTAAGATTTTTATTTTCGTAACTAGCTATTATTTCGTGATAAAAAAATAGTTATACTCTGAATAAAATAATAAAGAATGAATATTGCAAAGAAAGAGAGAGAATTCTAATGAATATTGCAAAGAAAGAGAGAGAATTCTATTGATTTTGAGATGATTTACAATGAGCTAAAACTTCTCTATTTATAAGGAAAAAATAACTTAGCTAAAAAATAACAAACTCTCTAAAAGATAGACATTCACTCTAAGTACAATTTTATTCATAATACCACCCTTTAAATGTATACTCAATAGGTAATGTGCCTTGTTAACACCTTAACTAAAATTAAATCTAGTGGGAAAAAATTCTAGTAAAGGAATACCATTACACATTTTTGATAATACACATTTTGGTTGTCTCGTTAAAAATATTGCAAAGAAAACCTAGTGGGACACAACCTTGTAAGGAAAAAGAATACAATGCATATTAATTCCCCCCCCCCCCCCGCCCCTAATGAGAGCATAAATTTACATCTTTGAGCATTTGCATCCCAATCTTGTATACCAATTTTTTGAAGGTTGACGCCGGTAGAGATTTGGTGAATAAATCAGCTATATTATCACTTGAACGAATCTGTTGCACATTGATATCACCATTCTATTGAATTTCATGTGTGAAAAAAATTCGGTGAAATTTGCTTTATCTTATCTCCTTTTATGAATCCTCCCTTCAATTGGGCTATGCATGCTACATTGTCTTCATATAAAATTGTGGGTGGTTTGTCACATTTCAAATCACATTTGTCTCGAATAAGATGTATTATAGACCTCGACCATGCACATTCTCGACTTGCTTCATGAATAACAAGTATCTCAGCATGACTAGATGAAGTAGTCACAATTGATTGCTTAGTTGATCGCCAAGATATAGCAGTGCTTCCACAGGTAAACACATGGCATGTTTGAGATTGAGCCTTGTGTGGGTCGGATAAATACCGAGCATCGACATAACCAACAAGATCAGGACTGTATTCGTTGCCATAAAATAAGCCAATATCGGTAGTCTCTTTTAGATACTACAATATGTGTATGATTTCATTCCAATATCTCCTTGTAGGAGTAGAATTATATTTTGCTAAGACAATAAATGAAAAAAGTTATGTGAGGTCTTGTAGTATTAACAATATACATTAATGCACCAATTGCACTAGGACATGGTACTTTAGGACAATGTAGATCTTCATTTTTTTCTTGAGGTCGGAATGGATCCTTACTCATCAAGTGATCGAACAACTATTAGAGTACTTAATGGATGTACTCCATCCATGTCAATCCGTTTCAATACCTTTTCACTTAGTGATCGACATATCTTCTCTCATTCATTTCATCCTATTCACTCTCATATTCCTTGTTTTTTGAACTCGTAGTTCTCCTTTCCGCAACTCTGTATCTTCCTTCGTCTATATCAGTGATGCTGCGTTCTACTATTTTTTGAGATTGATCAGGTATGTGTTCCTTAGTAGCTCATTGTTTTGCCGAGTGTTCTTCCTTGGAGTTGTATGTTTGAGCATTTATATCCTCCATGACATGTTGTTGTGAAGCTACCTCACTCCCCAGAATTTCACTTGCTAGATTTTCTATATGTGTGATTGCTTAATTCTCTTGTTGATTTCCTTGTTTGCTTTGTATTGGCCGTGTGCTATTGCTGGTTTAAATAGCACTATGCTCTTTTTCCGTGACATTTTTTTCTTCTTGTTCTTTTTCCATTTATGATTGGTTCTGTCTTTGATATTTTGCTGTTCTTGAATATGTTCCTGCATCATGTCTTTGTTTCCAATGGATTGCTCCCCTTCCGTTGCCTCTATGGATTCCTTCTTTTTCTTTTTCCTGTTCCTCTTTGTATTAGGTACTTGTCATTTCTCTTCCTCCATCTTTTCCTTTCCCTTTTTGTTGTTACTTGTGACCACTTTTCTGTTTGTTTGTCCCATATGTTGCATAGTTCGCACCTCCCGTTTTTTCTGTGTTTCTTGTGTTGTGTTGGTCTGCTCCTTCATTGTTGTGTTTTGATTATTGTGCATCTCCCCGGTAAAACTCTTGTGATTGTCTCCTATGCTTGTGTATTCGTCAACTCCTTGATTTTTGCTCTACTTTTCCTTGTTTTTTTCTCGCTCCAGTGCCCTGTATTGCATAAGAGAGTGTCCTTGAATCCTGGAATGTTTGCAATACTTTGGTACTACTTCATATTCCAACTTTTGAGTGAAGCCCTTGAGCGGATTAGTTTCTTCTTCTTGTCCGACCCATACAGAGTTAACTAGAGGCTTTGTAAGATCAATTTCGACTCTGACTTTAGCCATCCTCGGTATTGTCCTGTAATCAGTTGCTAAGTTTATTGCTAATGGCACCCCCACTGGTCCCAATATCTATTTAACATAGTACCAAGTGTGACAATGGAAAGGAAGGCCCGGCAGGAGCATCCAAACCGGCACAATAAGGGAGTCCTCTTCCGGCGTGAAATCAGGGGATAATTTTTGAAGCCACATAACCATTCTATCAATTTCAATTGACCTTCTGAACCAAAGCATTTGCAATTTTCTTTATTAGTTACATCTATGAACACTGTTCGAAAATCATAGGCCCAATTTTCGCCTCACCTTTGAGTGATACTTTTTCAGTGAAGGTTGATCTGATTCTTTCGATATTAGGTCTTATTCTCATAAACTTGCCAATTATTGCATATTTACACTCTTCTGCCATCACTCCATAGTAATCGTGATAATAGATGGAAATGGAACAGTAAAAATAACAGAAAGAACTCGACAGAAGAAAGAAAAGAGTTGCGGCATAAATGGAAATAAGGAAAAGAAGAAGAAGAAGCTAGCTAGGGTAAAATAAAGTGTATATTCTCATAATAGTCCCTCCCATTCAGGGATTCCACTCTATATATAGCTGTAAGGAGAGAGGCACAAAGCCTTCCACACAATTGGATCGTACAACTTGGTTGCCAAGTGCACAGTGGACCACTCGTGAATAGGACAAGAGAAATTACAGGGTCAATGTGTAATATTCATAAGTTGTAATTTAAAACTAAGGGGACTAACTTATAACTTCTAAAACTGCATTCTAATCATCAGCCTAACGACTTTAACCGCTAGGTACACTCCGCAAGCTTGAGGTTCAACTCCTAAGAAGCTGCTCGTATCAGATACCCCTTGCTGAAATCTTCCTTGTCCTCAAGGAAGAAAAGATGGAAACCTCGTCTTCAAAGAATGATACTCCTCCCACGTCGCTTGCTCAGGTGTTGTGTTCTCCCATTGAACAAGCACTTGAATAATGGCTTTGTTCCCTTTTTGCACCATGCGCTTGTCTAGGATTTGTTGTGGCTGGGGGCAGTATGGGTTGGCAATATCCACGACTGGGGGTGTGAGATTTTGTCAGGTAATTTGTAGCAGGTTTTAAGTTGGGATACATGAAATGTTGGGTGGATGGGGAGTTGAGAGGGTAGGCACAGCTTATAAGCAACATTACTAATCTTTTGAAGGATTTGGTAAGGTCCATAATATTTATCTGACAGTTTGGAGAAATGAGAGCCTGACATGCTTAGTTGCCTGTAAGGTTGAATTTTGAGATACACCCAATCACCCACCTTATAGTGCCTATCGACACTGTGTTTATTAGCTTGGGATGCCATCCTTTGTTGAGCTCTGTGGAGGTGGTGTTTCAGTAGCTGGTACTTAAACTCCCTTGTGAGTAAACTTCTGTCAACTTCTTCCATGACTGAATCCCCTGCCATGTATGGTAAATGTAGTGGAGGAGGTTGTCCATACAATGCTTCATAAGGTGTGGTCTGGATAGATGAATGAAAGGTGGTATTGTACCACCATTCAGCAGCAGCTAAGTATGTGAACCAGTCCTTCTGGGAATCAGCACAAAAGCACCTAAGATAAGTCTCAAGGCATATGTTCACCACTTCTGTTTTCCCATCTGATTGGGGATGGTAAGCTGTAGAAGTGCTAAGGGTCACACCTTGCATAGAGAACAACTCCTGCCACAATTTACTAGTGAATATAGGATCTCTATCACTAACTATATCCTCAGGCATACCATGTAGTTTGAACACATTCTCCATAAACAATTTGGCAATGTCCTCAGCCGAGTATGGGTGAGACACTCCAATAAAATGTGCATATTTAGTGAGCCTGTCAACAACTACCCAGATAATAGACTTTCCATGGGACTTGGGCAACCCTTCAATGAAATCCATACTAATACTACTCCAGGCTATTATAGGTAACTTGAGTGGTTGGAGTAATCCTGGGTATGAGGTGGTCTCATATTTGCTTCTTTGGCATGTGTCACACTGCTTGACATGAGTGTGGACATCTTCCCTCAAGCCTTTCCAATAGAATAAAGCTGCTAACCTTCTGTAGGTGTGGTCTATCCCTGAGTGTCCTCCACCAGTAGAGTTGTGCCATAACTGGATGAAGTTATGCCTGAGCTGTTCATCAGGTCCCACTACTAACTTCCCATTCCTTCTTAGTTGATCATGAGTGAAGGAGTATCCATGATTATCAGTTCCTCCTGCCTTGAGTGTATTAATCAGAGTAGTGAGGTTAGTGTCTAAGTTCCAGCTCTCCATAATAAGGCTTAGCAAATCAGTCTACACAGTTGATAGTGTTAAGGCAGCCAGTTCTACCAAGGGTAACCTTGATAAGGCATCTGCAACCTTATTCTCTTTACCCTTCTTGTACTCAATAGTGAAATCAAACTGCATGAGTTTGGTGATCCATTTAAGTCGAGAACCTATGTGCAATTTCTATTCCAGTAGAAACTTCAGTGCCTTTTGGTCTGTTTTGACTATAAAGGATCTTCATGTCAAGTACTGAGCCCACTTAGGACTGCCATTACTAATGCCAATAGTTCTTTATCATATACAGAAAGGGATTGGTGCTGATGAGATAACCCCTTGCTTAGATAAGCAACTGGTTGTCCATGTTGCATGAGGACAACCCCTATTCCCATGCTGCAAGCATCAGTCTCCACCATAAAGGGAAGTGAGAAGTTTGACAATGTCAGTACAGGTGCAGAAGTTAGTGCTTCCTTTAGCTTGTTGAAGGCTTCAGTTGCCTTAATGGACCACAAGAAACTATCCTTTTTAAGCAACTCTGTCAAGGGCTTGCTAATGACCCCATAGCCCTTGATGAATCTCCTGTAGTAGCCTGCTAATCCTAGAAAGCCTCTTAGTTGCTTGAGGTTAGCTGGCTGGGGCCAAGACTGTACAGCTGCTATCTTCTTAGGGTCAGTGGCAACCCCTGCAGCTGATATGTAGTGCCCCAGGTATTCAACCTTGTTAGCAGCAAAGACACATTTACTCTTCTTGGCAAAGAGTTGATGCTGCACCAGGAGATCAAAGGTGAGCCTGAGATGTTGGATATGATCATCCAAATTTTTGCTGAATACCAATATATCATCAAAAGAGACCAGTATGAATTTCCTCAGGTAGGCTTGGAATATATGATTCATCAATCTCTGAAAGCTTGAAGGGGCATTAGTCAAACCAAAAGGCATGACTAGATATTCATAATGTCCAGAATGAGTTCTGAATGCTGTTTTATGAACATCTGTAGTTGTCATCCTGATTTGATGATACCCAGCCTTCAAATCTATCTTAGAATAAATCTTAGATCCTCCTAGTTCATCCAATAATTCTTCAATGATGGGAATGGGAAACTTATCCTTAATAGTAAGCTTATTAAGGGCCCTATAATCCACACACAACCTCCAAGAGCCATCGTTTTTGTTCACCAAGACCACAGGAGAGGCATAAGGACTTGAACCGTACTGTATGATACCTTGTTTCAACATTTCCTGTGTCATCTTCTCAATTACATCTTTTTGAATTGGAGAATACCTGTAGGGTCTAGAGTTTACTGGTAGACCCCTTCCACCAGTGGAATATAGTGGTCAAACACTCCTCTAGATGGAGGCAGTTGTGTTGGTTCAGCAAATAGTTCTTGATACCCTTCTAGCAGAATCTGTATCTCCACTAGGACTGCTTGGGACTGAGAACCTGGTTCATCTTACTTCTGAGCTGACTTTGATCATGAAAAGTTGGGCAGTAGTATCTGTGATTTTGTTGAGAGCCTTAGCATTAACAGTCTTGAATGTAGGATGAATTCCTTGCAAAGTGACTGATCTTCCTTGATACATAAACTGCATCCAAAGTTTTGCAAAATTGATCTGAATATCTCCTAGTTTGCTCAGCCACGGAACTCCTAGGACTAATCACAACTTCCAATAGGGAGAACCAAGAAGTCATCTGAAAATACCACTCCTTGCATAAGCCAAGTAAACCTCTTGCTACCCTTGACTGACTGAATTATCCTCCCATCTACCACTGAAACATCATGAGGATTCATTTGATAAACCTTGCATCCAAGTCTCTTAGTTGTCTGCTCATTTATGAAGTTATGAGTGGATCCACTATCAATTAAGACATTGATAGGTTTCTACTCAGTGAACCCTTGAATTCTCAGTGTCTTATAGCCCTTGGAACCATTTAAAGCTTCCAGTGATATCTCACAGTTTTCAATAGGTTCCTCTACTTCTACCATCTCCTGGACTTCATTGGTTTCTTCTAGAGTTGATTCATCTACTTCCTTCAACTGCTTCTCTTCCATTTCCAAGGAGTATATCTGCCTCTTTGCCTTACATTTGTGTCCTGGAACAAACTTTTCATCATAGAAGAAACAAATGCCATTTGCCCTCTTCTCATCCATCTCAGCAGGTGTCAACCTTCTTATTCTATTATTATCAAAACTAGCTACTACAGGCTTTTTGTAAGAAGCTTGGTTCCCCTTAAACAAGCTCCCACTTGCTGGGACAGTAGGACTCCTAGACATAGCTGAGGAAGTGAATGTCCCTCTAATAGCCTTGGTCTATGCAGCAAAACTGGCCTCATGCAGTCTGGCCAGGTAATATGCCTGAGGAAGGCTGGTAGGGTGGCTTACCTTAACAGCATGGCTGAGTTCAGGCTTCAAGTTATTAAAAAATATGCTAATGGCATGCTCTGTGGACATGTTAATCCTGGTCATTACACTCACAAATGCCTTCTGATAGTCTTTAACAGTGCTTGTGTGCTTGATGTTCATCAGTTCAGTCATAGGATCAGAATATTCAGCACATCTATTACAAAGAGCCCATAAGTACTCTTCCCAAGTAGGTAAATGCATAGTACCCCTGCTTCTCAAATACCCTAAATGCCACTGCAATACATCACCTTCAAAATGTAAGGAAACCAACTTCATCTTCTGTTGGAGGGTAACATCCTCATCCGCAAAGAACTGTTTAACCTTATACATCCAAGTTCTTAAATCCTCTCCATTGAACTTAGGAAACTTTACTTTAGTATATTTAGTGTAAGGAATGTTGGGTAAGGGTACTGTTGGGTTGCTTGGTGCATGAAGGTGGTTGGTTTGCTGATACAGGGGAGGAGGCACTTGAGTGGCTTGAGTGTAATAAGGAGAAGGGTACTGTGTGGCTGGAAGGTAGTGAAGATAAGAGGGTAAGGCTCCCATAGGTGAGTTGTGGTTTCCATTTATCATAGGCTGATAAAATCTCCCATTAAGGGGTGGAATGGAGTAGTTCTGTGGTGGAAGATTAGAGTGTCTAGGATAAGGGTAAGACATGTTAGGGGGTATATAGGGTTGTGGTTGAGAGTCTTGCAAAGGTAAAGCGTTTACTAGTATTGAACGAAGGGAATGAGTTTGAGGCTGAATTGAAGCTGTAGATGTGGTTGTCTAAGCTCCTGGAATTGTGGTGGTTGGAACATTACTGGATGGCATGTTGATTTTAGCTAGTCTTAGGGTTTGAGTTGGTACATTGTAGCAAGGGGAAAAACAGTCATAGTTGTGGTACTTGGATTACTAGAACTAGGTGTAGCTAGATCTCCAAAATCAAAAGGCTTATCACTAGGAGAGTAGAGTTCACTTTCATTCAGCAGTGATTTCTTGTCTCTTTCAGGTCTTTTTCCTCCATGAATAACTTCACTAAGAACCTCCCTGAGCTCATTGGAAGACTTCTCATGCTGCTTGCTGCTTTGTTCTTGAGCAGCCTCCAACTGTTCTTGTCGAGCTGCATAGCTTGACATTTCAGTCGATATTTTGTGCAAAACATCCATAACTTCACTCATTTCATTGACCATAATCACAGAGTCTAGAAAAGTGCTCTGATACCACTGATAATAGATGGCAATGGATCAGTAAAAATAACAGAAAGAACTCGACAAAAGAAAGAAAAGAGCCGCGGCAGAAATGGAAATAAGGAAAAGAAGAAGAAGAAACAAACTACGGTAAAATAAAGTGTATATTCTCATAATAGCCCCTCTCATTCAGGGATTACACTTTATATATAGCTTTAAGGAGAGAGGCACAAAGCTTTCCACACAATTGGATCGTACAACTTGGCTGCCAAGTACACAGTGGACCACTCGTGAATAGGACAAGAGAAATTACAGGGTCAATGTGTAATATTCATAAGTTGTAATTTAAAACTAAGGGGACTAACTTATAACTTCTAAAACTTCATTCTAATCCTCAGCCTAACGACTTTAACCGCTAGGTACACCTCCGCAAGCTTGAGGTACTACTCCTAAGAAGCTGCTCGTATCAAATTGCTAGCTTTAAATATGACTTCCAAAATTCCATTATGGGTTGACACCCTAGCTTTTACATTTGGGTCACCCAATCTAACCCTTTTGAGTTTAGCAGAAGTTGCAACAACAGTTGCCTAATCGATCTTCCGGGTTTTTGATTCTTCATTGGTGATTGGCTGGTTGGGGGATAAGTTTTCCACCGGACATGCCTGCTCGAGGTCGACCGACGTCCCTAGACGGCGGTGCGTGTGCACCACTCTCCCAAAAGTGTGAAATGTTACCATTTTGTTTTTGTTGCACGGAGAGAACGAGGTGCTCAAGATTTGCGAGACATTCCAGTTGCATTGAACTTGGCAGTGACCTTCATTTATTGTGGGTATTAGCCATTTTGGGCTCATTGCAACTCAAAAGTTGGGTGATTTTAGAGCTCTTGAGAGAAGGTTTTCACCAAGCTCTTAGAGGTAAGTGATCCCTACATTTGTGAGTTAATTACTTGGATTTTAGGTATATTAACATTTAAAGATTAGTTAAAATTTATGAAATTAGAGTGAAACCTAGGGTTTTGATAAAAATAATATTTAACCACGAAATTCAATATGGAATGCAGTAAAAATTATATATTCTTGACCCTTAGGTTATGAGTGACAACTTTCTTCGAAAATTTTTCAGAATCCGGGCACGTGGGCTCGGGGTTGAATTTTAGGAACCTTGTCCTTAGGGTTGGACAATCGTTTTAATAGCTAGAATATTAATTTGTAAGCTTATAATAATGGATTTGTATACTATTTGAATAGTTTTGGATTTTGCGGCTCCGGTTTGAGAGTTGGGACGCATTCTTGAATTGGAAGTAGGCTCGAAACGAGGTAAGTCTCCTTTCTAACCTTATAGGGGGAACGTCCCCATATGTGTACTTAATTAAAATATAATTAATTGTGGGGCTACATACGCACGAGGTGACGAGAGTCCATATATAGCTATTATTCATGTTATGTCCAGGTAGTTCTAGGATCACATCATGCTTCATGGTCGTTATTAATTGCTTATATATGCTAATGGTATGAAAGGTAGTAAGTTGAAGGAAATGTAAAGATTTACGGGCTTCAAGTGAACTATATTGATTATTGTAAAAATGGAATTAAAGAATTGTTGTGTTTAAATGATGAAAAAATATGTTTACTGCATCGCACGTATGATTTGCGAGCGGGTTATGTTTCCGTGTAGCATGTATGATTCGCGAGTGGGGTGAATAGATGCATCTATGGTTCGTGTCGTTCGACCCTCAGAGGCGCACATTTTACTTTTACGTAGGATCGGGCTAATCGTCCTTGGTGGTATTTATGTGTGATAATGGAACCATAACGCTTATAATTTGTATGACTTATTGCTGGAAAGGTCATTATTTTATATAAGGAAAGTGCTTAGTTTTGTTAATTGGAGGAAAGGATTTTCAATAATTATTCTTGTTTGAGCTTGTTGTCATCTGCATAAACCGTGAATTAAATATGTTGAACTTCATATTATTATATTTGTTGTCCTAGTAAGTATCGAAGTCGACCGTTGTCACTACTTCTACGAGGTTAGGCGAGATACTTAATATGTACATATTTTATGTACTGATGTTATGCTTCTTTACTTGATTGTATAGGCTTTAAGGCAGGTGCATCTGACCATCAGTCTGGTGCATAGAGTGGTCATCCCAGCTCGAGGCTTTCTGGTGAGCTGCCCTTCCCAGCCGATCTGCAGTAGCTGGAGTCTCTCTTTTGTCTTTATGTTCCTGTCTTTTTCTTTTCCAGACAGTAGGATAGTATAGTTTTGTATATTCTACTAGATTTTCCACACACTTGTGACACCAGGTTTTGAACACATTAGTAGAATTATGATATTTTGGCTTGTCTTCGTGATTGAGATTTACTTTTATTCCTTTCACTTAAATATGCTTTAGTTTTTAAAAACTATAAATTCTTAAATATAAAATGGAAGTTATCACGTACTAACTCATTTGTGAGGATTTGCTATATAATCAGTGCTGGCTTGCTTAGTAACGATGTTGGGCGCCATCACGGTTAAATATGAAATTTGGGTCATGACATTATAGTTAATTTATATTTTCATAGTAATTTTAATAATATTTTATTCTTTAAACATGCTAAATATTTTATTTTATATGAGCTTCTTAAATTATTTCTAGTTTTTTGAACTTTTAATGTATCTTTTTTTTTGTGTTACAATGCTATATTGTTAATTCACAAATAAAAAAAATAAATAAAGATCTGTGGGGCTTACGTTCCGTGTCTTGAGGCTTTCGCCTCGATAAAGAAAAACTACAAGTTATGTCCATATATAAGTAGCTCATTATAAAAATTGGCTAATTCATAAAATATTACTAATATTAGCCAAATAGCTATTTGTCGAAAAAAAATATCAAAATTTTGCTTTCTTTTAAGTGGATTTTATTATAATAGATTTAGTACATCTTAAGGAGCTTGAATTGCAGTTTTGGGATGATTTGGTGAAGTTTTGAGGTGGTTTAAATTTAAAATTCGAAGTAAAAACTAAACATGAAAAAAATAATATGTGCATCACACTATGTATCACATATATATCATATATGTATCAATTGTGTGTGTGTATATATGTGTGTGTATATATATATCCATGTATACATTAGTATGAGATACATGTATAATACATGTCGTAGAAGCATTTTTTGAACTCGATTTAATTACGAATATTGATATAAAACCAGTCCAAATCACCTCGAGTCTTCCTCAAATTTTGTATGTGTTATCTATATGTTTTCAATGAATTTCAACTATACCCATTGAAAAAGTTTTTTTTTTGCTTAGATTTTTGGAATACTGTATTTTTTTTTTCATCACCTCATTTGCTACCTTATCCATGAAATGTTCTTTTCGTCTTGCATCTAATGTTGTTAATCACGCATAAAAATATGAAAAGTGATTTTTGCACGTGATTCTTTAAGAGAAAGAACCTTATTTATTTGATTTTTCAATTTTTATATGTGCTTGACTATTTTTGGTAAGTCTATGATTAATGGCTAGAGGTTAGTAAGTTGAGACTTATTTGAGACACTTGTATAAATTTTCCTTAAGTAAAAGAGATAAACTGAGAAATAGCTAGATTTACAACTGGTCGTTCAAAAATAGTCCAATTTTAAAAGTAACCGAAATTTAGCCAATTTTTATATAAACATAAATCTACGCAAAAACACTGTTCAAAACACCGAAAAATACTCCATTATATTATGTTGGAGTTCCAACATAAGTATATTTGAACTTCAGCATATTATACTGGAGTTCCAGGTATGCTGGAGTTCCAACATAAATACACTAGAGCTCCAGCATAATATACTGGAGTTCCATCAAGTATATTGGTCTAGTATAATATACTGGAGTTTGGAGCACGAGTGCTCCAGTCTCCAGTATATTATACTGGAACCGGCAAAGTATACCGGTCCAACATAATATGGTGGAATTTATACACAAGTGCAGCGAATTCAAGTATATTATGCTGGACCGCTCTCTATTGCAGCAAAATGGTGACTATTTTCATTGACTTGGTAATCGCTCGCTATTTTTGATTAATTAGTCTGAAAACTGGTTATACCGTGCTACTTTTACAAAGTAAAATGCTCTGCCTCACGCCCCGCCTTTTAAAACAGTGATCTCGATCATCGGGTTTAATTCTGCTTTTTGAGATTTCAAAATACGAAGATTAGATTAAATTGGTACCAAAAGTTCTAACTTCTACTGTCAAGCGAATTCCGAACCCACTCTGTTGAAGAGTTGTTCGCTGAAGACACAAATAGCGCCATTGTTGTAACTTGTAAGCAAATTGAGAATAGCTAGTATAGCATCGGTAGAAGATAAAATCTTTGATAGGAAAGAAATTTAACAAATAGTGACAATCTTTTTGTAATGTCGTAGATGTCAAAATTTTAATGGATCAAACCCATATAAAATTTAGGCTAAAGTATAAACTCAAGATACCACGTACACTAAAAGTACAATAGGATTACTTGGAGGCTACTCTTTGAAATTAGTACGGCATGATCTTCAAATGGGTGGTCTTTGCGGAATGTTTTTATTTTTTACGGTCTTAGCAAAATATCCTCTTTTCTACTTGAACATCATCGTTCTTTAATTTTTAAAGGTTGACATTCTTGTCTGTAGTAAAAACAAAAAGTTAATGAACAATTGATTATTGTTAAAATCGTTTGAATCTTTGATAATTTATGCTTAAAAGATTAAAAGATTTCTCTACATCATAACTCCATCCACCAACCAGAAAGAAAGGAATGCAAAAACGCAAAATAACTTATTACGACAGAATCGTGAAATTGGAAAGTCAACATATTGTTATTGATTCTAGTGTTTCTTAAATCAAAATATTAACACAAAACATTAGCTGATTTAGGTTAATATAATAAGAACATCAAATTCCCACTTATACAAAACCAAGGGGTTCCAGAAGTTAATGAATGAATGTTCTAGGATAATTTGCTTAATTAACGATTCCGCAAATAAGAGGAAAAAAAAATAACATTGCAAAAAAATGTCCAACCTCGGGAAGGGCCGGGCCATTATAAGAATCTATTTTACGCCACCACAGCTCGAATCCGTGATCTCCTGGTCACATGAAATCAATTTTACCAGTTCCGCCAAGACTCCTTTGCAACCCGCTCCTATACATCATCAGAATAAGTCATGAGCAAATTTATTCAAAACATCCGTAAGTTGAATTACACAAGCAGCATCCTGGTGGATCTTCAATTATCTCCAAGACATCTGTATTTGTGAGAAAGTAGTTTCTCAACTTGGGTAGATCCATACATGTAAAGTGTTGCAAGTTAACTTTAGTTAACTCATGCCTCCAACATTTCCAAGGTACAGATGCACAACAAGGTTTCTCAGCTTCATCAGTTGTATCTCTGTATGTAAACTACAAAACCAGGAAAACTAGTCACAATCAAACTACAAGGTTAGCAAATTAAATATTTTTTAGGGAAACTTTTTATACAAACAACTTAGGGGGCTACATAGAATTTTGTAACCTCGCTAATCTTTATAACGAGGGGAGCCTTGGCATAGCTGGTAAAGTTGAATAACAGATTCAAGCCGTGAAAATAACCTTTTGCAGAAATTACAGGATAAGCTAAGAACAATAAAGCCTTGGGGTCCGACCCTTATCCGATCCGGACCCAGTGCATAGTGAAAATTTAGTGCACCGAACTGCCCTGCCCTTTGCTAATCTTTATAATATGCTCAATGACTAGTTTGTAGGTGAATGCAGTTTTGCATGTTGGTTGACTAACTTTAATGTTTTGGCTAATTTTCGCAGAACTGAACTGCTAGGTAAACTAAAGATTTTAAACCAATTATGTACGCTATTCAACTAAAATGAAGAATGAAAAGGCAAGGAAACCTAAAAGCATAAAAAAGCTCTAAGGTCTGTTGAGCACAAATAAAGTGTGACCTTTAAGGAAGAAAGGAGCAAATAGAGAAAAAACTACAAATATATATAAGCTTATGAATATCAAATATATGGACAAAGAAATTGAAGAAAAATTACGATAAAGTAAAATACCAATTGTTTTGCTATCGCTTCTTCCTAGTTACGTTCATTAACAAGAAAAAGTATGCCTTAGAGCCTTGATGACAACACTGAAGCGTCCACTAAGCGAGGCAAAGCGCTCAACACGTTTTGAGCCTCACATAAGGGCTTAAGCGTGCATTAAGTGCGCCTTTGATACCACAACCATGCATATATACTACAAAGTTAGTGCCTTTAAAAGATAAACATATTACCTTCATGGTCCTATAGTCTATAGTCCAGCCAAAAGATAGGGTGCCCAGTTGAGGAGAAAACGAAAACAAACTTTCAAGAACGTCTACCATAGCTGAATGACTCAATAGATTATTAATTTTTACGTGCAAACGAGTACCATAAAGCAGAGAAAGCAATTTTTCTCTCCTGTGTTTTGGTATAACTATCACCTGCACAAGCAAAAAGAAAGAATTATGAGAAATCCAGAATTGCTTTTTCCTTTTTGGCGGGAAGCGGGGATAAGAAATCCATAACGACTTCCAGAGGCGGAGGTAGAGTGTTGGGTATGAGTTCAGCTGAATCCGATAGCTTTTGCTTCGATCCAGTATTTTTATTAGGAAATCCATTAAATAAGTATAAATATCTAATTGCAGGCCAATAAGGAAGTTGAGATGTGGGTTTGGTGGCCAGTTTAGAACTCATAAACTTAAAATTCTAACTCTACCTCTGCTTCCAGACAGGGTTAATAGAGAATTTGTTGCACGTACCTTGTGATCATCAAAGCTTAGTGCAATAGTCTTGACGTTATTAAAGTTCAGGAGACACTTAGTGAGCTTAGAGTACCAGCGAATGTCAATGGGGCTTTCTAAGATAAATTTTAGATTAACTTCCAACAGATGTGAAGCTTTCAATTTGAATGTGGGCAAAATATCCGATTGGAATACTATTCTACAATAACGAAAATCAGATGAGAATACCAATAAGTTAGGAGTATCCAAATCAAGCGCAATCAGGTTATTGCAACTGACCACTTTGAAATACTTGAGCCTGTCACTTGAGATCTTCAAAGACTTCAACGACGAACAAGAAGATAAGTAAAATAATTCAAGGTTGGGTAGATTTGGTAAAAGGTTCTCTAACCATTGGTCAGTCACAGCCACAGAAGAGAGGTTCAAATTCTTTAAGGATTTACAAGCAGTTATCTTAATTACTTTCAGTTGCGAGCTAATTATGTGAAGGTGTTTAAGATCAGGTGCTGTAATATCAACCTTCTGGAGCAGGTTAAGGCAATCTACCAAATATACTATCCTTAGTTTAGGTAAAGTTCCAGCAATTTGGAAACAGGTTAGTCCGCGGAATTTCCTGAAAGACAAAACTTCTAAATGACTACAACTTGAGCATAAAGCTTCAAGTACTTGCTCGTTCAAAAATGATTCAATAAGATGTAACTCTCGTAAAGATGAAAACTTTATGCCATCCGAGGGTAATTCGAGCTTAAATCCACCTAAACAAAGCACATTTAGAGCTTTGGCAACAAAGATTGCTTCAGGCAACTTGATGTGATCACTGTATGTGAAAACCTCTAAATGCAACTCTTTGATATTACTGGCTACCAGTATTTTGATCCAATTATCCACATACTTTAACCGATTATTTGGTAGCTTTGCCTTGAAACTTTGTATAGAGATATTCTGCTTTTGCCGATTTGCTAGAATTTGATCCAGAACGTTTTTTGACTCCATAAAAACAATATCACCAAAATTTAAGCACGACAAGGAACTCCAAGCACTGTTCCATGTCTTGGACAAAACACTAGTTTTCGCAGCATCTTTAACAATGAGGAAAGACAGGATGTGCTGCAAAATTGGGATCGGCAGTTTGGAAAATTGATCTAAGCCATCCATCACCGCCAAAATATTTTCTATAAGGAGGTGCCTGCCATAGAATAAATAAAGAAGAAGATACTTATACGAGGAAAACTCATCCTAAGCCAATTAGAGAAAGGATTCACAAAGAGAGCGATTCTAAAACCAATTTGTTATCGGATTTAGGAAGCGTAAAAACCAAATCCCACAAGAAAAAGGAAAGACAAAAGCAAGAGGAAAAAAGACGATGTCCCTGGTGTGCGTGTGTGAGAGAGAGGGGAAAAAAAAGTCAATTACCTGGATGTCCCTAGATCGTGTGGATAGATCTTCTTCTGAAACGGATCCACAAGTCTCTCCTTCCACCGGATAAACTACCCTATGCTCCTAGGTTGTACTCGTGTAATCTAACTACTGCCCAGCACATCCAACTGTTTCCATCCATTCGTGCAAACCCCTGATATTTTTCCACTTCTGTGGTTCACCCCATTTTCTTTCTAAAATTTTAGTTTTACCTCCCGAAGTACATCTTCTATTGGAAAAAAAATACACAAAACTCCAACTGATTTTTTTTTACTACACCAGGAAAAGGGTAATGGAAAACAATCAAAATAGTGTTACCTCCTTACCTCGGGTAGGTTGAAAAAGCTGTAAATGTTGGATCCATAGAAATAGAATTATAATAAATTTTATTGGGGCAATTGCATCTATACCCGCTTTTTATGCCACATTTTAACGTATACCCGCTTTGCAAAAAACATTACAAGCGTACAACATTACGCATCTATAGCTATGAAAAGTACTGTAGCTAAATATGAAAATTTTCGTGGCAAAACACTTTAGCTATAATATTTTTTTCCGTAGCATTCGTAGCAAAATGTAGCGTAGCTAAATGTCAGCTACACGCTTTATATGATCCGTGGCTAAGGACTAAGACTTATTGCCACGGAATTTTTTATGTTGTAGCGATGATGGTAGAAGGTTTTTGCTACAAACAGAAGTAGTTATAGCAAGTGATTTTATTCTTTTGCCACGACGAACAAATTTGTAGTTATCTTCATATTGTAGCCACGAAATGTTGTATCGTAGCAAAAGATTTAATTTATTTGCTATGCAAACTCAAATTTTGTGGCTATTTCTGGAGCTTAGTCTCGTGGCAATAATACTCATGTTTAGCTACAATTTAAAAACTCCATAGCTATGAATTGAAGTATTTGCCATAAACCTTTTTCATATTGTAGCTAATATTCCATACTTTTAGTCATAAAATATATAAAACTATAGCAAATAATTTTAATTATTTGCTACGGAAAGTGAAAATGAATAGCCATGTTCTTGATACGTGGCTATTATAGAAGTATATGTTTAGTTACAAATTGAAAAATTCATAGCTAATATTCTATTCTGTTTTTCCATGAAGCATAAAATCGCAGCAATAATTTTTCTTCATTTTTACTATGGAAATAAAAATATATAGCTATATTTTTATTATATGGCAATATATATGTTTAGCTACAAATTTTTAAATTTATTTCTACTAATTAAAAAATTTTCAAAAGCATTATTAGCCAAATAATTCATATAAAACCTATTTAGAAATACAATTAAATTTTAACAGTGAGACACATAAGCAACGGTTGCATAAGATATTCAATTACGTAATAAACACAATAAATTAATAAACAAAATTAACAAAGGTTCAACAATGTCATTCCAAATATTAAAACATCGTTTGAAACATATCAATAAGCTTTGACAAGAGGAAAATATTATTCATGTGCTCGTCGACCTTGATGCTTTTATAACTCCTCCACAGGCTGCAATAACAATAGAAAAAAAAGTAAATAACTAAATGATTCAAAGAAGTATTTTTTTATATAAAAAAATAAATTTTATTTTTAATATGAATATTACCTAAAAAAAATCACATATATACTAAATTACTAATATAAAAAGATAGTAATAAAAGTCTAATAATTTACTTACCGTTAGATCTGTATCATTTTGTTGAAGACCTTGTGCTGCAAGTATCATTCGAATTTTTTTTCCCATTGTTTATTCATCTCTGCTAGTTGATTATTCATATCTTTCTTGATTTCTTCAACTTGTTCCTTAGCTTCCCTTTTAACTTCTTTCACACGCTCGTTTACCTCTTTTCTGGTCAATTCTAGTTGCTTTATAAGTTGTACTTTTGTTGGTCCATACGCACGAATGTCACGACCCGGATTTCCCACCATCGGGGGGTCATAATGGCGCCTACTAGCGGAAGCTAGGCAAGCCAAATATTAATTACACCTCCATTAATTACCAAATTCTTATTAGGACTTTAAAATTAAAAACATATAAATTACAGCGGAATAATTAAACTTAGCGGAAGACTTAGTCAATCTTATCAAATATGATAAAGAAAACCCCAAACATGATACACTACCCAAGACCGGTGTCACAATACTCACGAACTTCTAAGAATAATACACACAATGGTCTGAAAGAAAATATAAGCTGTTTATCTCGGATACATGAGATAACAGAATGAAATACATAGACAGAAGAGACAACGGGTCCTGCAGACGCCTGCAAGGCTACCTCGTAGTCTCCGTAGTCGGAATATCCACAATCGCTATTGTCGCTGCTGCTGTCCGTAACCTGTATCTGCGCAAAAAGAGCGCAGAGTGTAGTATCAGCACAACCGACCCCATGTGCTGGTAAGTGCCTGGCCTATCCCAGCGAACTAGTGACGAGGCTAAGGCCAGTCACCCACATAAACCTGTACAGTTGCAATATATATATATACAATACATTTATAAAGAAAGACTCTGCTCTGAAATAACATTCAATAACTCGTGATATCCAGAATAATCTAATAAACAGAATAAATCTTACTTTCATGTCTCAATTCCTTTCTCATTTCATATCTCGTGGTAGGCGTACCACCCGCTCCCAACTATCACGATAATTACCTCTTGTGGTAGGCGTACCACCCGCTCCCAAATATATCAATAGGCTACCAGCAACTATGGCCAATGCCAAGATTTAAATCACTTTGTGGTCGGCGTACCACCCGCTCCCAAATATATCAATAGGCTACCGGCAACTATGGCCAATGCCAAGATTTAAATCACTTTGTGGTCGGCGTGCCACACGATCCCATTTCTTATTATATAAGTGGTCGGCGCGCCACATGATCCCAATTCATAAATATATAAGTGGTCGGCGTGCCACACGATCCCAATTCATAAATATATAAGTAGTCGGCGTGCCACACGATCCCATTTCTTATTATATAAGTGGTCGGCGTGCCACACGATCCCAATTCATAAATATATAAGTGGTCGGCGTGCCACACGATCCCAATTCATAAATATATAAGTGGTCGGCGTGCCACACGATCCCATTTCTTATTATATAAGTGGTCGGCGCGCCACACGATCCCAATTCATAAATATATATATTACCGGCATTTAGCCAATAATCTCTGCATCAACAATATTTATACATAACTAAGTTCCTATTCCTACAAGCTAGGATAGAACAAACACTTACCTCAAATGTTTTACGAACAATTCAATCTGTGGCAATGCCTTTTCCTTTCAAATTCGGCTCCAATCCAATCGTATCTATACACAATTGATTTAATATCATCAATACTACTCAACAAACTAATCCATAATGCCAATTTCAACTTTTACAACATTCTGCCCGGAATAGTGAATTTCGACCCCGGACCCACATGGTCGGAACTCGGGGTTCGGACCGAAATCCGTATACCCATCCCCCCCACGAGTTCAAGTATATGATTTGTTTCAAAATCGGACCTCAATTCGAAGTCCAATTTCCTAATTCATGAAAAACCCTATATTCTACCAAAAACAAGAAATTCTACCATGAAAACCTTTGATTTCTATTGAAAAACATGTTTAATGATGTTAGGAATTGAAAGAATTAAGTAAAAAGTGACTTACAATTGTTTTGAAGAAGAGGGAGTTCGTGAAGAATCGCCAATGGGTGTTTTTGGGTTGTGAAATGTGAAAAATGAAGCTGGAAATCGTGATTTACAGGTCTCCGTGTTCGCATTTGCGAACATGGGTTCGCAATTGCGAACCCCGACCAATTTCTGGAGTTTGAAAAATAAGCTAAGGATGGAAAGTGCAAAACTGGGAAGTTCGCATTTGCGAACTTTTGTTCGCATTTGCGAACACAGGCAAAATATGGGAAGTTCGCATTTGCGAACATTTGTTCGCAAATGCGACTTCGCACTTGCGAACTTTTGTTCGCATTTGCGAACACAGACAGAATATTGGGAAGTTCGCATTTACGAAATTTTGTTCGCATTTGCTAACATTTGTTCACATTTGCGAAATCTGCAGACCAGGTGCTGACAGCAACTTTCTAACATGAAAAATTGATCTCGTGGCCTATCCAAAGTTCACCCGAGCCCTCGGGGCTCCAAACCAAATATGCACACTGACTTAAAAACATCATATGAACTTGCTCGCGCGATCAAATCGCCAAAATAACATCAAAATCAATGAATTGAGCCTTAAAACTCAAGAATTCTTTCAAATTTCATAATTTCCAAAATTTCCAATTTAAGGTCGAAACACGTCAAACGACGTCCGTTTTCAACCAAACTTTACAGGAAGCGCTTAACCAATATATTTGACCTGTACCGGGTGTCGGAACCAAAATACGAGCCCGATATCACCACTTTTCAATCAAATTTTAGTTTCATTTTCCTTAAACATTTTCAGAAAACAATTTAACAGAAAAATTCTTTTACCGGGGTTCTAGACCTCGGATTTCAATTCCGGGCATATGCCCAAGTTCCATATTTTTCTACGGATTTTCTGAGACCGTCAAATCACGGTTCCAGGTCCGTTTATCAAAAATGTTGACCAAAGTCAACCATATCAATATTAATATCAAAATTCCTCAAATTTTTCACATATTTCATATATTTCAACATAAAAATTTTCCAGCTTCGTGCCCGAACTATGCACGCAAATCAAGGCAGCTATAAATGAGGTTTTCAAGTCCTCAGAAGCTCGAAATGATTAATAAAACAAGTGATAACCCTTTGGGTCGTCACATTCTCCACCTCTAAAACAACCGTTCGTCCTCGAACGGACAAAAGAAAGAAGTACCTGAGTCAAGGGAATAGATGAGGATATCGACTCCGCATGTCAGACTCGGACTCCCAGGTCGATGCCTCAGGAGGCTGACCCCTCCACTGAACTCGCACAGAAGGAAAACTCTTCGACCTCAACTGTCGAACCTGCCGATCTAGGATAGCTACCGGCTCCTCTTCATAGGACAGATCTTTGTCCAATTGGACAGTGCTGAAATCTAACACGTGCAACGGATCGCCGTGATATTTTCGAAGCATGGACACATGAAACACCGGATGTACAGCTGATAAGCTAGGTGGCAAGGCAAGTTTATATGCCACTTCTCCCACACGATCAAGAATCTCGAATGGCCCAATAAACCTAGGGCTAAGTTTGCCCTTCTTTCCAAATCTCATTACACCCTTCATAGGCGACACTCGGAGCAATACTCGCTCCCCAATCATGAAAGCTATATCTCGAACCTTGCGATCTGCATAGCTCTTTTGTCTAGATTGAGCTGTGCGAAGCCTATCTTGAATAATCTTGACCTTATCTAAGGCCTCCTGAACTAAATCCGTGCCCAATAACCGAGCTTCTCCCGATTCAAACCATCCAACCGGAGAACGACACCGCCTACCATACAATGCTTCATACGGAGCCATCTGGATGCTCGATTGATAACTATTATTATAAGCAAACTCTGCCAAAGGCAGGAATTGATCCCACGAACCTCCAAAATCAATAACACACGCTCGTAGCATATCTTCCAGTATCTGAATAGTCCTCTCGGACTGACCATCCGTCTGGGGATGAAAGGCTGTACTTAGCTGAACTTGCGTGCCCAACTCTCGTTGAACCGCCTTCCAGAAATGTGAGGTAAACTGTGCACCTCGATCTGAAATAATAGAGATTGGCACGCCATGAAGGCGAACAATCTCCCTGATATAAATCTCAGCTAACCTCTCGGATGAATAGGTAGCGGCAATAGGAACAAAATGAGCTGACTTGGTCAGCCTATCAACAATCACCCAAACAGCATCAAACTTCTTCCGAGTCATCGGAAGTCCAGAAACGAAATCCATCGTGATTCGCTCCCACTTCCATTCAGGAAGTTCAATTCTCTGAAATAAACCGCCAGGTCTCTAATGTTCATACTTAACCTGCTGACAATTAAGACACCGTGCCACATATGCCACAATATCCTTTTTCATTCTGCGCCACCAATAATGTTGACGCAAATCTCGATACATTTTCGCTGCGCCCGGATGAATAGACTACCGCGAACTGTGAGCTTCTTCTAGAATCAATTCTCTAAGCCCATCAACATTTGGCACACAAATGCGCCCTTGCATCCTCAGATCCCCTCAGCATCTAAGGTGACCTATTTAGCACCTCCTCGCTGAACCTTATCTCTAAGGTCACATAAATAAGAATCATTATATTGTTGATCGCGGAAACGCTCCAATAATGAAGAGCGAGCGATCGTGCAAGCTAGTACTCGACTAGGCTCAGAAATATCCAACCTCACAAATCGGTTGGCTAATGACTGAACATCCAAAGCAAGTGGTCTCTGATTGACTGGAATATAAGCAAGGCTACCCATACTGGCTGACTTCCTACTCAAAGCGTCGGCCACCACGTTTGCTTTTCCTGGATGATATAAAATGGTGACATCATAATCTTTTAGCAATTCTAGCCACCTTCTCTGCCTCAAATTCAACTCTTTCTGCTTAAACAAATACTGAAGACTCTTATGATCGGTGTATACTTCACATGCTACCCCATACAAATAATGCCTCCAGATCTTCAATGAGTGAATAATCGCCGCCAATTCTAGATCATGCACTGTATAGTTCTTTTCATGAATCTTCAACTGCCTCGAAGCATAGGCAATAACCTTGCCATCCTGCATTAACACTGCACCAAGCCCAATACGGGAAGCATCACAATAAACAGTATAAGGTCCTGTACCTGTGGGTAAAATCAATACCGGTGCTGTGGTCAAGGCTGTCTTGAGCTTTTGAAAGATCGCCTCACATCCATCGGACCATTCAAATTGAACACCCTTCTGGGTCAATCTGGTCAGTGGGGTTGCAATAGACGAAAATCCTTGTACGAATCGGCGATAATAACCCGCTAACCCCAAGAAACTCCGAATATCCGTGGCTGATGTCGGTCTAGGCCAGCTCTTGACTGCCTCAATTTTCTTCGGATCAACCTGAATACCTGCTGCCGTCACAATATGACCCAGGAATGCAACTGAACTTAGCCAAAATTCACACTTTGAAAATTTTGCATATAGCTGGCTATATCTCAAAGTCTGCAAGGCCAATCTGAGATGTTGCGCATGCTCCTCCTGACTGCGGGAATATATTAATATGTCATCAATGAAGACTATTACAAACAAGTCTAAATAAGGTCGGAACACTCGATTCATTAATTCCATAAAAGCTGCTGGAGCATTTGTCAACCCAAAAGACATGACCGGAAATTCATAATGTCCATACCGAGTGCGGAACGTTGTCTTAGGGACATCAGATGCCCTAATCTTCAGCTGATGATAGCCAGATCTCAAATCTATCTTTGAAAATACCTTGGCACCCTGAAGCTGGTCAAATAAATCATCAATTCGCGGAAGTGGATATTTATTTTTGATAGTCACCTTGTTTAACCGTCGATAGTCAATGCACATTCTCATCGAACCATCTTTCTTCTTTACAAATAATACCTGGTGCACCCCACGGCGAAACACTGGGTCTAATGAAACCCTTTTCAAGTAAATCCTGCAACTGTTCCTTCAATTCTTTTAACTCTGGCGGAGCCATACGATATGTGGGAATGGAAATGGGCTGAGTGCCTGGAGCCAAGTCAATGCAAAAATCAATGTCCCTATCGGGCGGCATACCTGGTAAGTCTGAAGGAAATACTTCAGGAAATTCGCGAACCACAGGCATAGAGTCAATAGAAGGAACTGATTTCACGTCCAAGCAACGGTCGTAGTCAATATAACTTGGTCTAATAAGTCCAAGATCGATCCCACAGAGAATTAACCTACCAATTGCAACTTTCACAACCCCAAAAGTACTTCCGAATCAAGTTCCCAAACTTTGAATATATATTTGTGTGTTTTCGAACAACTACTTTGCAAGAATTAAAGAATGCTTTAAAAGAAAGAATTGAATGTTGAATGAAATAATATAGAGAAAGACTAAGGTATTGATTTCCCCTATTGATGGAATCCCTTATCGTTA
>JASVEL010007976.1:0-203885 GCA_032618575.1 Nicotiana noctiflora
GTAATAGAATGGAAGATAGAAGTTTAGAATTGATGTCAAAATATCGAATGACAAGGAATTCAAAAGAAATAAAGATTTTTGCTAAATAGTTACATAGCCTCTCGTAGATAAATACAAGCGTCTCCGTACCGATCAACGAGACTCTAATAAACCGGTATGTGTTATGTGACTCCTATAGCAGAAATAGCAGAAATGAACTTAGGGCAAGCAGTTAATGGGGGATCAGGGCATAAATTCCAAAAATGGTCGGCTCAGTCGTTACACTTTTGTTATTTATTCTATCTTTGACTGAATATATCCTAAGTTTGCCTTTCTAGTTTTGTGTAGGCCAACTTCCTTGCTCCCAAGGCCTCCCGATATTGATTTGGGAGAAACAAGAACATACGTCAGTGGGGTATCAACTTTTGGCTGAGAGAGAGCAAATTGTTGCTCGCCTTATAGTAATAGACGCTAAAGTCGCAGAGGCCATTATGTTGGAGGCTCGTTTGCAACAAAGGGAGCAAGAAGTAGAAACCTTTAGCCAAAATATTGGCTTGCTAAGGATTCAATTTGATGAGGCCAAGGGCAAATGGACTGAGGTCTATAATTTCGTTCTTGCTGCAACCGATAGCGAGGCTGCCTCCGCTGAAATACTGACCAACTTAGAAGCAACCTTGAACTCCAAAGCTAAAGAGATTACTATTGCAGGGTTGAAACATGCCTAGTTGGAGGAGAAGTATAGGAAGAATATTGGCTCTTTAGCTCAACTATCTCTGACCTTGACATTAGCCTCGGATCCATTGGAACTGTCGAGGAAAACCTTTATGCCGAGATAACCCAACTCTAAGAAGAACTTAAGCGTCGAGTGGCTTCCCTCATTGTTGAGAAAACTTTGTTATGTAGGAAACCCTTTGAAGAGTCCAAAGCGTGTATCGTTGAATTTTATACCAAAATCGCTAATACCCATGATCTTGAGTTAGTTGCTAAAAGGGGTCTCCCGGTAGAGCCTGATACTTTCGATTCTTCCGATTCCAGTTCCAAAAATTTGGGAGCTGAATTAGAAATGAAAGACAAAGATGTTTGAGGCCAAACTGATGAGGGCCAAAATGTTGAGCCATCAACGGATGTACCCTCTTCTCTTGGGGGCGCAGACATTTCTCTTCCTCAGGGTTCTAGAGATGTAGTAGTTTAGGTTTTCTTTTGTTTTTCCAAGTTTTGTATTTGTACTGTTTTGGCATGTTACCATAAATAAAGACATATTTTTGCTTAATTAATGTTTGATTCTTTCTTTCGTTTGAATATTTATGCAAGTTTTAATCTTTGCATTCTCTTTTTTTCTTTTGCTTAAGTGTTTTGTGCTAGTTTAATTATTTGCTCCTTATTATGTAAAGCCTTGGGTGTGTTTTTCTCCGAAAGTATTTGGATTCGGGGCACAAATTCTTCCAAAATAAACTCTTTATCATGAGGGTTGTTATAATAGAGGGCCCTTTTATGTGTGCTCTTGAAGAGGACGTCTCATGTTTATTACGGCACTAGCATTTGAAGTACTTATTTAACTTTCAAATAATAAATTCAATTTATTGATCAGACAAGAAACAAGATGTATAAATAAAAGGAATTCACTGTATTCCTTACATTTTTAAAAAGTACATAAGCATTTGTATGCTAAAAAGAGATTGCCATTTCTTGTGGCTAATTCGTACAACTTGTTTCTACGGTGCTGATGTGCATTCCCCAATCCTGATAATATACCTATGTTCCTTGTTTTTGTGTTCCGGTCGATGTGGCCATCATTGTTGTCGTATTCTATCATTACCCCCCACCCCTTCCCTCCTCAAGTGTTCGAATGCAAAGAATACAAATTGGAACACTAGAAATCTTGAACCTTCGAGGATCCCACTAATGAATTACTAGACAATATTCAGCTCGGTAACAAACCTTTCTTCCTCTTAGGAATTTATACTATCTAGCAAAAGACTATCTAACAATCCTCTAGTGGTTTGCACTTGTGAACGGTCGAGTAACCTTTGCTTGATAGCAAACTCACTTTCGCCGTTGGGAATTCTGCTATCAAGCCAAAGATTATCTAACACCCCCTTCCCCAAAGTGGCTCTTCGCTTGTGCGCCTTGCTATTAAAGGTCTTATTTATATTGTTGAAACTTTATTCACAGTATGATGTCTACTGGTGCCTCGTTAAAAATCTTTCTAGAAAAATCCAATTTGGATAAAACTGGACGAAGGAAAAAAAATACAGCACATACTTTCAGTATACGTTATGTTTGTCAACAATAATATCTTTTGAGGTGTGCCACGTTCTTGTTGCTTGGAAACTGTAAGGCCCTGTAAAAATTTTGTGCATAAAACCTAGTAGCTGTGGTGTCATGGTCCGAATAATGTGTTAGGAATGCGTAGAATTCTTCGCGGCGAGCTTGCTCGCCGCGGTTCGGACCCTTGGTAGTGATTTAAGTGTCAAAAATGTAGAGAATAAAGTTTTCCAGAAAAGTGTCAAATATGCGGTCAAGAATGCGACCGCAAACCTGTTATGCGGACCGCATTCTTGCCGCAAAGCGTACCAGAGAGTTTCCCAAAATCGTGTTGAAAATGCGGTCGATATGCGATCGCATAGTGAATCTACGGTGCATTTTGCGACCGCAGATCAAGAATGCGGACCGCATATTGGTCTCATTCTGTAACAGAACCTGTGTAATTTTAAGGCCATTCTGCGGTCACTATGCGGACCGCATGTTGATTCTGCGGTCGCAAAGTGCACCGCATAATTGACCCGTCCAGATTTTTGTAATATTTTTACCCGATCTCTTCTTTAATATAACACCTTTCACCCTCATTTTCTCATATCATCTTACCAAAATTAGAGAGAGAATAGAAGGGTTTTAGAGAGAGAAGTTCTTCATCTTCAAAGATTGTTCCAACCACTTAATTCCAAGGGATCCTAGGGCAAGGATTCAACTTCCCCAATCTTTTCAAGGTAAAAACCCTAACTATTTTCTTTGATTTTCGGTTTTAAATTGGGTAAAGAGAGGTTTGCATATAATAGCTTTTGAAAATAGAATTTTTACACTCATGCATGATTATTGAACTTGATTTCTAGTAAAAAGAAGTGAGTAGAAGTAAGAGTCTTCAAGAACAAGGTTGGCAAGAGTAGGATATCTTGGGTAAGCATAAAGTAGGAAGTTAACGGAAGAAAACTCATCACCAGGTATGTATGGCTAATTTTGCTTCTTGTGAAATCGCCTATATGTGTGAAAATTGTTTTGTTGAAATATGGGTGATGTGGTATAGAATATGAACCGAAAATTAAATGAGAGTCGAAATGGGTAAAGAAATGTGAATAATGATTATGATGGCATATATGGCACCTTGTGTAAAACAAACGAAACGCTTGAGAATTTGTTTATTGTGGAAAGAGATGAAACACTTGAATTGTGGAAATATTGTAACATAGTTGTGATATTGATTTGAAGAATAATTGAGAACATGAAACAATGTGCAAGTTGCTTATTTGAACTTGTTGAAATTGTGTGTAGTACCTTATCTGCTGTTTGAAATTGTTGTCTTTTAAACTGTAAGGCAGGGTCGTGTTGCGCGCCGCAACGTAAGGAAATAAGGTGTGGGTTGGGGTGATAAGGGTGGTTGTGAGCACGTAATTTTTACCCCACGCGAGCTACTCCCAAATTAAATCAAAACAAAATGGTTTGTTTTACTGTGGGCATTTTTGTGTATTCTTGTGAGTTTTTGCATTTTTTAGGGCTCATACTTGTTTGTCTAAGTAAATAATTAATCAGAAAAACAGAAAAATATATATGTGCATTTGTGTTCTTTGTCAATTGGTTGATTTTATATTGAATTAATGAAGCATTTGTTTTACTACTCAATTTTGTTTTCGAAGTGGCTTTTATTTAAAGTGAATATTGTTAAAGCAAGAGGCTAAAAATGCAAGCTCCCCAGGCCCAAATGCTGTGCTCCACCCGGTCCGTTCAATAAGCCTCTAAGACTCGTGAAACGACGTAGCAGGGCATTGAAGCTACGTCGTTCTGGCACTGGCATATCTCGACCGTAGAAGCCATCCCTAATCCAACGGTGGAGATTTGATTCATCCTCACCCGTTCCAGGTAACCCGATCCAGGTCCGGACCGACCCAGTCCCGCATAGACACACAACCGGCGTCGTTTGGATAAGTGGAAGATCCAGGCCGTTGATCTCATTTGATCAAACGGCCAGGATTAAATCCCAACCCCACTATATATACTAAAAGACCTACCCAGCCCCCTAAGCCAGACCCCCCCTTTCTCTCCTTCATCGTCTCTCTCACAGAGACGATTAACCCCCGCCGTGCCTCCGCCGCACTCCGCCTGCCGGAAATCGCCTCACGGCGGTTCCGGTAGGCCAATGGCCACCAAATTAACACCATAGACTCCCCTCACTTCCCTCTCTTTGAATCCATCCTTCGTTTTCCTCGAATAATCCCCAAGACCTTCGAATATCGAATCAAAGTTTCGTCAGAAACAAAAACTTATGCCAAACCGCCCCAAACTCATCCCAAGCACTCCTCACACCTCCCTCACACCCCTACTAACCCTGGTTTGGTTCGAACCAAGCCCGAACTACCCAAACCCCAAATCCGAGCCCCAAGAACCCTAGAATTCTAAAATTAGGGATTTTGTTCGATTTTAAGTAATTGGAGTCAATAGACTTTAATTGGAGTGTTTTTCATTTGAAAAACACTTCAATTAAAGTCCGTTTACTTCAAAAGGTGAAAAACTCGAAGCCTTCGGAACCGGGTCTATTTGATTTCGATTTCTTTTTGAGGTAATGTTCTTCTTTCTGTTTAATTCAATTCGTTTTGTATTTGTTTAGTCTTAGATTGATTGAATTCTTCTCAATTTTCTTTGGCCGTCTCTATTCCGTTTTCTTTCTTCTCCAAGACCTCTTTGTTTGGTCAATTGTTTTTCTGTATTGCTTATTTGAATATGTTAGTTATGGGATACGAACTCGCGTCGATTAGCGTCGTCGAATAGTTAACTTCGCGTATGTCCGGCATTTTCCGAGATTTTCAGAATCATTGTTTAGCCAACTAATCTGTTATCATTGTTATGTGTTGTAGTTGATTAAATGTCGTCGTTTGAATTCACGAGTTTCGTTGTTTGAAAGCACGGGCAGTGGGTCATCACTGTGTTGAATTGTTTGATTGGGTAGTTTCTGATTTGTATTGATTCTGGATCTTGAATTAACAATGATGTTTGGATATAGTTGTTTGTTAGTATAGGATTGAATGGTGTAATTGATAAAAGATAGTGCACTAAGACTGCTGTTGGAACCTGCTGTACAGCAGAGTTCACCACCAATTGTCCCCTGCTGATAATGTTATTTAAAAGAACCTATGATCAGACACAATATAGTGGCAAAACCAGTGTCAGGACTGCCAGAGAATATCATGGGCTGGCAGAGAAGGGTATGGGCAGGGGGGTCTTCTGATTATTGTATCTTAGGGTGTCTTGGTTTCTCAAGTATAAGTATAGGGTTAAAGGGAATAGGCAGGGTCTGGTTTTTTTCTAGGAAAAAAAAAAGAAGCAGACATTAGGGAGATTGAGAGAGCAATATAGACATTGGACCTACATTAAGTTCAAACATACACAGTGATATAGAGATCAAAAATAGTTACTGCTTCATTGGGTTGTCATTTGAAGTTCACAGGGGTCTTTTTTTTCATCTATTGCTGGTTTGGTTGTTCTGCTGTGTGAGGTTTTTGATACTGGTTTTGCTGTTGGTTGTGTTTGGACACTGATGTGTTTTGTTTTGTTTGTTGTTGGTGTCAAACTGGGCTGCTGGTTCACTGGTTGGTGGTGCTTAAGTATTTCTGGTTCATCTGTTTGCTGAGTGTGGTGTTTATTTCACTAAGTGTGGTATCTATTTCACTAAGTGTGGTGGTTTGGACTACTACTGGTGGGTTGTTATATTTGTTGCTGTGCTGTGTTTGTTTGCTGGGCTACTGCTACTGTTTTTCTCCTGTTGTTGCTGCTGGTCCATTACTGCTGTTGTTGTGAATTGCTTGCCACCACTGACTTCCTTTTCTTTATTCTTCCATACTCCAGGTACACATTTCTGTAATTACAGCTTCTTGGTTCGAAAAAGAATGAAGCCTGATTCCCTTTTTTTAGACCTGTTTAACACATGTAGTTGTCCAATGTTTCTTATGTTTGTAGGAGTACACGTAATTAAATCTATCTTATTGATTTGGGGTTGAGAAGAATGCATTCATGAGTTTTAAGATGGAAATGTATTTAGATCGAAAATGCACTGTCAGTGGATATGTATAGAAATCTGAGTTGTTCCTGTGATATCTATGCTTAAATCTTCTCTATTCATGGCATGTGATTCCCAAATCTGTCCATACCCGATCTTGTGTTAAAGTTGAGATTAATTATCTGTCCAAGTAGGAAGTTTAGGACGATTTGATCACCCGTGAGGAATGATATCTTAAACTTGCAAAAAATGTATGACATTAGCTCTTTGAGGATTATTTGAATTCAAAGCGAGTTCTTTCCATATAATTGTCCACCATAGACTCAAACCTACTCACTTAATTAATTAATCGTATGTTTGCTCGAATTGGTTGTAGTTGAGTAGGATTTTGTCACCTGGTAGGAATTAGTGAGTTATTATTCAACTGAATGACGTAATTAGATTAAAGGAGTCGGAGGTGCATTTCATGTGACCCGACCCCAATTTCGAACAAGAGTAAATAAAGCGTGTCAGGAACCACAGGCGCATTTCATGTGGTGTGGCTCGTAGCAAGTTTTAAATAATTTGGAATCAACTCCCAAATAAAATACAGTGGGATGTAGTTCGCTTTAGATTTGAATTAGAGGTGCGCCTCGCCCAATAGTTACACAAATCGCAAGGCCCTCATAAATGTACATATAAAATACTTAGATTTCGAGATGTGTCGTTTCTTAGCGAATATCACGTCCTTCTCAAAAGTGTAAATAAGTAATCGCTCCAGGCGTGTATTTTAATTCTATCTTCTTAAATACGGGTGTGCATTTCATGCGACCCAAAACCAAATCCCAAAATGTTGAATAAGAATGTGTCGAGGATCCGGGTGCATTTCATGTGACGCGATTCGAAAACATATTTTTAAGCAACTTTCTCTTTCGTAAATCATAATAAATAATAAAAGCGGTAAAGGGATATTAATTTGCACTAAGTACATAACTGTAAAAAGCGGATAAATAAGCCGAACACGACAGTTGAGCGACCGTGCTAGAACCACGGAATTCGGGAATGCCTAATACCTTCTCCCGGGTTAATAGAATTCCTTATCCGGATTTCTGGTTCGCGGTCTGTTAAATAGAGTCATTCTTTTCCTCGATTCGGGATTTAACCGGTGACTTGGGACACCATAAATCTCCCAAGTGGCGACTTTGAAATAATTAAATAAATCCCATCTCGATTGTCCTTTAATTGGAAAAACTCTTTGCACCCTCGCGGGTGCGGTAAAAAGGAGGTGTGACAGCTCTGGCGACTCTGCTGGGGATCATTTTTAGAATTCGAGCTCGGAATAATTTGTTGTATTTGGCTTATTTATTATCTGATTTTTATTGCATGTTTGTATTAATGTGCTAAATATTGTTTTTACTGCTTTGATATTTTGTGAATTGTACATATAAATTGTGCCGGAACCAATCTCCTCTCTGAGTCTTCTAAATCATGAAGAAGGGTGCACTTCGTGTGACTTCTTTTCTGTATAGTGTCTAATTCCCATTTTAGAACGAGGTTTGGATAAGTTGCAAAACCGGTGAAGCTTCTGTATTCCCGGGTTGCTGCCTCCTCCTCGGCTCGAGCTGTCCGCTCGGGTAAGCCAAGTCTAGAACAGATAAACCCAGGTTTTTGAACCTAGAATAACAAAGCTTCATGCCGGATCCCTAGTAGGAACGTTTATTTGCATCATGTTGCATTTGGCTTAGGGGACTCAACACAGGGGTTGGGTCCGTCTAGGACAGGTGACCTGAAATGAACAGACTATCCTGCTGCATCCTGTTTGTCTTACGCATTTATCGGTTATAGACTTGCATGCTGACCGGCTTTAGATAAGGAAAATTAAAAAAAAAAAAAAATAGCCATCCTTTAGTAAAATGAATAAATAAATAATGTCGTTTGTTTCGTTAAAACCGAACTACGTGGGTTTGATTCTCATTGGATGTGAGATACGTAGGCAACCTCCATCGGGTCCAACTTCACCTTTTGAAAAATAGCCAAAATATCAAAATTAACTTTTGTACTAAATAAGTCGGTGACGCTGTTTTCAAAAATAGCCGAATGTTCCCGAAAGGGACGCCGGAAGGCTGATTTCGTATAAACGGCCACCTTTGGGTCAATTTTGATTTCGATCAATTTACCCCACAGCCTTAAAAGCCTTCGTCCCCGAGACGTTGAAAGGCCGTGATTGAAAACTGATTTTTTATTTTTAGCAAAACAAAGTTGTTTTTCTTATTTCAATCACCTTAATAAATGTGCAGGATGAGCACGAATCAGAATAAATCATTTTCAATCTTTAGCGAGGTCCCTCAGCAGCTCCGTATATGGTGGAACGATTTGGAAGACGGTAGCAAAAAGGTAGTGGGGAGAATTTTGGGAGGTTTGGTTGATCTGTTGAATATCGAGCCAAGGAAAGACATCATCAATGCACTGGTATCTTTCTGGGATCCGACCCGCAATGTGTTCCGTTTTGTTGACTTTGAACTGACGCCCACGTTAGAGGAAATTGCGGGCTATGCGGGACTAAATGGGAAATTAAGAGGGCAATACCTGCTCTCGCCAAGACCGGTATCTCCACATGGGTTTCTGGATTTGCTGAGCATTAGTCGGAAGGTGAAAAATGATGACTTGCTGAAAGGATATTGCGATCTCCAATTCTTATACCAACGGTACGACACTCCTCGAGGTTTTGAAGAGTTAAACCTTGGACTAACTCACACAGGGAATAGAACCAAGTGGGAGGCCAGACGAATTCTAGCATTCATAACGACATTCTTGGGGATTGTGATTTGTCCACGCGAAGATAAGAAAATAGAGATAAGTCTGGTAGGAATAGCCGACGTTGCAATCAAAAAGGCTACCAGCACGGTGGTCCCTTTGGTTTTGTCCGAAATCTATCGAGCCTTGACTGTATGCCGAGAAGGGGGCAATTTCTTCCAAGGATGCAATCTGTTACTCCAATTGTGGATGCAAGAACACCTCCATCACCGGACACGATACATGAACCATGGGTTGACCGGGAAAAACTGTATCAGGGGTTTTGAAGAACGGATGATGGGTGCTGTATTCCCTGAAGGCGTCGAGGCATGGCTTGCACGACTGAGCTCAATAGAAGCCGATCAGATTGAATGGGCGTTCGGGTGGTTACCCGATACTGAAGTAATATATATGGCAGCTGAGGAGTGTTATATCCTTCGGATGGGGATCCGCAGTGTCCAACCATATGTTCCTCATCGTGTATTACGTCAACTAGGAAGGTTTCAGGTTATTCCTACCGATCAAGACCTGAGGAAGTACGCCATTGAGTTGAGCCCCGGAGTCGTATTCCCCGAAGAGAAGATTAGAAAGCTGTGGCATGAATGTAGGTTCCTTGAGCCTAAAACCATGGTCCGGGAACTAGCTAAGGGAGAGGTGGACCCAAAGTACAATGTGTGGTTCGGGAAAAGATTTCAGATTCGTCGGAAATGTTCTAAAAGAGCCCATGTCCAACAGTTCACGGAAGATTCACAGGAGCAATGGAATTGGCTAGCAAAGGAGGAGGGGTACGGGACGAAGATTGGTAGGATAGAACAGCAGGTCCGGGACCTTCAATTCGAGAAGAACATGCAAGCTGCCGCCGACGAAAGAGACAAAAAGAAGTTGGCACAAGAAAATGACTTCTTGAGAGCTCAAATCCAGCAAATGAAAAGGGATGCTGACAGACAGTTGAGGAGTCGGGCAGACGAAAAATTGATAAAGGGCTTGAGAAGCCAAGTCACCGATATCCAAAGAGAATTGGACGAGTCGAAAGCCCAAACAACGAGGATCCGTGCTAGCAGGAGAAAGGAGGCGCATCAACATGCACTTCACCTACAACGGGTGGAAGAAGATTACACTGAGACCATCATTAGTCTAAGGGAGGCAAATGTTATCCTCAGGGAGCGGGTTTTCAAGCAAGCCCAAGATGCCAGAGCGGACCTCGACCGTTGCCACAATTTGATGGCCCGATTGCAAGGACAAGTGGATAGGCTCCTAGACCAAGTCACCAACAATGCTCGAAGATTGGGGGCGAAAAACCAGCAGATAGAGCGGCTACTCATAGAAAGGGACATGATCAAGGACAGAATTGGAGAAATCGGGCACTATGTCACTATGAAGTGCTTAGCTTGTGAACAAATGCCCCGCACCGACCTTTTTGCTTCAATTATGGGCTATGTGCATCAGATCATGAGAGAATTAAGGGGACTGCACAAGGACCTCACACCAAGGCCCGCGGCAAGGCCGAATGATGCCTCGCGGGCCCCAGGAATTTTAGAGCATTAGATTTTTGATTGAAAATGTATTTTTGAAATGTTGGGTCAAGCTAGTTGGCATTTTTATCTTTACTTTCCCAAGTCAAGCATTTCTTTTATTTTGTTGATTGTTGTAAGACGTGTTTTGTAACTGCACGGTTTTATTTGATATAAAAGTTACTGAATTTTGCCACAATCTTGTTACCAGAACTACGCTCGGTCTGATTCACGCGGGGTCGTGATACGTAGGCAATCCACATAAGATTCGACCACCACTAAAAGGAAAAGAATGCAAAGGTTAATAACAATAAGGCTTTCAAGGATAAAAGAAAAGAAGAAAAAAAAAAGAGAAAAGAAAAAGAAAAAATGACGCATGTTAAGAGTACATGTAGAAAGGGTTATTTGGTTAGGTGCATTGCATCCAACGTGCTATAACATATCTGTCAAACTCGGTAAACTAAAAAGTTTGTTGCATTTCCAGAAAAGTTTAGCAGTTGGTTTGACAGAATATACTGGCCAGCCATCATTACCGTACTAGATCCAAATAACCGATTACAATAAGCATGTCTAGTTCTGGTAAGAGCCTCGAGGAAGAAAAATCAGAGTTACAAATCATGAAAGAAGAGGTAGACCGGTTGAAACAGCAGATAACAGAGATGCACCTGGCCTGGGCCAGGGAACAGTCTTCACCAAACCGCCCTACTCTCGCCTCAGCTCCGGAACATCCGCCCATTGATCCCTCGACAAGCGCCCCGATCTATCCATACTTTCAGGGGGAAAACCCATATACCACCCACATTCCACGAGCCAAACCAAATCCTCCTCCAGCCACCCCTATTTTTGTGGCACCTCCACCTGCTCCTCTGCAAAGGCCGGCCAGCGAAGCCGCATGTTCAGATCCATGACAACTCTTACTATCCTCCAGAGCCTACTTTTAGGGCTCCTGAACCGCAATCACATACCCCTCACTGGGATAATCCGGCAGAACCGGAAAAGTACTTCCCAAGTTCAGAACATGAGGAAGTTATCAGAAAAGTTAAAAGCCTGGAGCAGTCCTTCAGGAACATGCACGGTTTGGGTAATCAGGTCAGTGTCGCTTACAAGGATCTGTGCCCGTTCCCCGACGTCCAATTGCCGGCCGGGTTCAAGATGCCCAAGTTTGACCTATACGAGGGGCACGGTGATCTTGTAGCCCACCTCCGAGGGTTTTGTAGTAAAATGCGAGGAGCCGGAGGACGGGATGAGATTCTGATAGCTTACTTCGGTCAGAGTCTGGGAGGATCTGCGCTGGAGTGGTACACTAGACAGGACCCCAGCAGATGGTTTACGTGGGATGACTTGGCTCAAGCTTTTATCGGGCAGTTCCAGTACAATCTTGAAATAATCCCCGACCGCCTATCATTGCTAAAATTAGAGAAGAAACCCGCTGAAAGTTTCAGGGAATTTGGTTTCCGCTGGAGGGAACAGGCAGCCAGGGTAGATCCGCCGATGAGAGAGAGCGAGATGGTGGATTACTTCTTGCAGACGCTAGAGCCAACCTATTTCGGACATCTGGTAACGTTCGTGGGCAAATCGTTCACCGAGGTGATAAAAATGGGGGCTATGATCGAGGAAGGTTTGAAGGCCAACAAAATCACGAGCTATTCAGCATTGAAGGCCACCACTCAGGCTATCCAAAGTGGTACTGGAGGAGTACTGGGGAAAAAGAGGAAAGAGGAAGTCGCGGCGGTCGAGTCCGGGGCATGGTTCAGAAATAGAGGCCCTGCACCCCAATATAGCCCGCCCTAGCCTCACCACCAAAATTACTCCCACAATCCATACAACCACCCGCAACATTACTATCCCGCACCTGATCCCCATTTTACTGTCCACCACGCACAGTCCTATCATGTACCTCCCGTCCATGCACCGTGGCGTGCATCAAACCCGCAGAACAATTATCCACCCCCAAAAGCTTACAGGAACCCCTCGGGCGCAAGTTTTCGTCCGAACCAGGCATTCAGGGGCGACAGGGCGCCAAGGCCGAAGAATTTCACTCCCTTGGGGGAATCTTACACCAGTCTGTTCCACCGGTTAAAGCAAGTAGGGTTGCTGAATCCGGTTGAAGCTAAGCTACCAAACCCTCTTCCGAAGAACCTGGACCACTCAGTAAATTGTGCATATTGCTCAGGATGTCCGGGACACGACACGGAAAAGTGTTGGAGGTTGAAAACAGCCATCCAAGAGCTCATCGACACTCGCAGGATCGAGGTCCAGATGCCAACAGAGCCCAACATCAACCAAAACCCACTTCTAACTCATCATGAGACCAACATGATCGAGTTGGTACGGGTAGAAGAAGGAAAGGAGAAAGCCTCCCAGACTGTAATGATGATCAAGTCTAGCGGGGTAGGAATGAGAAAAGGGCCAAGCCTTGATGAGTCACCCGGTTGCAAGAAGGACATACCAGGAGGGTCGGAAGCAGGAAAGGGAAGTGTGAGCGGAGTACCGGTGAGGCCGAGGGAAGCAAAGATAGTTGTACCAGGGGCAGCAACCAAGCCCGTCTTGACGGTAGCAGGCGTTCGAATGGATCCTTTCATCATCAAGCCAGCAATACAGTTGCCAATAACTGATAGCAGGGCTATTCCATGGAATTATGCTCGGATTACAACGACTTACAAAGGAAAGGAAGTGAAAGAGGAAGTTTGCGAAGCGCAAGGTTTGACCCGCTCGGGGAGATGTTTTGCCCTTGCGGAATTGAGGAAGATCACTCCGGCAACATTGAAAAAGCCGGTAACTGACGAAGAGGCAGAAGAATTCCTGAAAAAGATGAAGCTGCATGACTATTCTGTCTTAGAGCAGTTGAAGAAGACTCCTGCGCAAATATCATTGCTATCCTTGCTGATACATTCTGAAGAACACCGGCAAGCTTTGATGAAAGTTTTGAATGAGGCCCACGTACCCAATAAAATCTCAGTGAGTCATCTGGAGAAGATCACCAATAGGATCTTCGAAGCGAATCGGATCACCTTCACCGACGATGAATTGCCCGAGGAGGGCATCGAGCACAACAAGGCTTTATATCTTACGATAAAGTGTGAAGAGTCGGTGGTTACCAAAGTCCTTGTCGATAATGGGTCCAGTGCTAACATTTGTCCTCTCTCTACACTGGACAAGTTGAAAGTGGACATCGGCAGGATACGCAAGAACAGCATATGTGTTCGAGGGTTTGATGGAGGAGGCAAAGCGTCGGTTGGTGACATAGTGCTAATCTTGACAATTGGGCCAGTGGAGTTCACCATGGAATTCCAGGTGCTGGACATGGTGGTGTCATATAACCTTCTGATAGGGCGACCATGGATCCATGCCGCAAGAGCAGTTCCATCCAACTTACACCAACTCGTCAAGTTTGAGTGGGACCAACAGGAGATCATCGTCCATGGAGAGAATGATCTACAACCAGGCACCATCATCCCCTTTGTTGAGACAGAAGAAGATGTTGGGCCGTGGGTGTATCAGATCTGCGATGTGGTATCCGCCAACCGAGTTCCAGAAGGGGAATGCATTCCCGATGACAGAATAATTACTGCGGACGTCATGGTGGCGCATGAAATGTTGAGACATGGTTTCATACCCGGCAAAGGTCTAGGTGCATCTCTGCAAGGAATCATACAACCGGTATCAGTGGTCGAAAACTTGGGAACCTTCGGCTTGGGATTCAAGCCAACATCAGAGGACATCCGGCGAGCCAAAAAGAATAAGCAGAAGACATGGATGCTCCCAAAGCCTATTCCGCGCCTTTCCCAATCTTTTGTCAGGTCCGGAGTAAGAGGATATCCGACGACAAGGGTTCCCAGTCCTATGGTTAGGCCAGACGAAGAGTTCTTGAGGAAGTTCGAGGACCTATTCGCAGATGCATGCATGCTCGAGGATGGCGAAGGGACCAGCCATGCCGAGATACAGTTTGTGGGACCAAGAGCAAAATTGAATAATTGGAAGGCTACTCCTCTCCCTGTCCGGAAGGAGTCTTGGTAGTTTGTTTTGGATTGTTTTCTTTCGAAATTTTGTGTTGGGGGTTGTCCTCGGAGTAAAATCCAGTTTGTTTTAGTTCATTTTTTATTTAAGTTTGCAAGTTTGTTTTTCCTTGTACTGTTCCCATTAATGAAATTTGGTTCCCTTCGTGTCTAATTTTGTTTATTTTTTTTTCTTCTTTTAACTTTTCTGAACAGCCTTCTTTCAACCGATCTTAATGATATGGCGTGCTTAAAGATTAATCAACCCAGTCTAGAAAGTCAATCGGGTTTGGAAATAATAACGCATGAAATAAGAAGTGACGAGAGTGAGTCAGAGTACGGCGATGATGAAGCCGTAGAAGAGATCGGTGAAGAATTAAGTCACTTCGAGGAAAAACCCAAACCAAATTTAAATGATACCGAGGCCGTTAATCTGGGGAACACGGATGACGTCAAAGAAACTAGGATAAGCGTCCATATTGAACCAAACCTGAGAGAAGAGTTGATCAAAACACTCATGGAGTTTAAAGACATTTTCGCATGGTCGTACGACGACATGCCGAGACTCAGCACTGATCTAGTGGTTCATAAACTACCCACTGATCAGGCATATCCTCCCGTCAAGCAGAAACTGCGGAAATTCAAGACGGAGATGAATGTGAAGATCAAGGAGGAAGTAACCAAGCAGTTGCAGGCGAAAGTCATTCGTGTCACTCGATACCACGAATGGTTGGCTAACGTAGTACCGGTGCCAAAGAAAGACGGAAAGATCAGGGTATGCGTGGATTATCGCAACCTCAACAAGGCAAGTCCTAAGGATAATTTCCCACTTCCCAATATCCATATCCTGATTGATAATTGCGCCGGACGCGAAATTGGATCCTTTGTGGACTGTTATGCGGGATATCATCAGATTTTGATGGATGAAGAGGACGCAGAAAAGACGGCTTTTATCACACCGTGGGGGACTTATTGCTACCGAGTGATGCCGTTCGGTTTGAAGAATGCAGGGGCAACATACATGAGGGCGATGACTACGGTATTCCATGACATGATACACAAGGAAATTGAAGTGTACGTGGATGATGTGATCGTAAAATCCAGACGTCAAGAAGACCATGTTGCTGACCTCGGGAAGTTCTTTCAAAGACTTCGAAGATACGACATCAAGCTCAATCCGGCCAAATGCGCATTCGGAGTTCCATCGGGAAAGTTGCTAGGATTCATCGTCAGCCGACGGGGCATTGAGTTGGACCCATCCAAAATCAAGTCCATTCAGGAGTTACCCCCGCCGAAGAATAAAACAGAGGTAATGAGTCTGTTGGGAAGGTTGAATTACATCAGTAAGTTTATTGCCCAGCTTACGGCAACCTGTGAACCCATATTCCGTCTATTGAAGAAAGACGCTGCGATAGAATAGACGACAGAATGTCAGGAAGCGTTTGACCAAATCAAAGGATATCTGTCAAATCCACCCGTACTAGTTCCGCCTGAACCGGGCAGACCCCTGATTCTTTATCTGACGGTTTTGGAGAATTCGTTCGGCTGCGTACTGGGGCAGCATGATCTTACTGGCAGGAAGGAACGGGCCATTTACTACCTCAGTAAGAAATTCACGGTCCACGAGGTCAAGTACACTCATCTAGAAAAGACATGTTGCGCTTTGACTTGGGTAGCCCAAAAGTTGAAACATTATTTGTCTTCTTACACCACTTACCTCATCTCGCGTTTGGATCCGTTGAAGTATATTTTCCAGAAACCTATGCCTACAGGGAGGTTGGAAAAATGGCAAATATTACTTACAGAGTTCGACATCATATACGTGACAAGGACGGCTATGAAAGCTCAAGCCCTGGCCGATCACTTAGCTGAAAATCCTGTTGATGACGAATACAAACCTTTGAGGACGTATTTTCCAGACGAAGAAGTATTGCAAATCGAGGGGTTAGAACTAACCAAGGATCCAGGGTGGAAGCTCTTCTTCGACGGAGCGGCGAACGCAAAAGGAGTCGGAGTAGGGGCTGTGCTCATATCCGAAACAGGACATCATTATCCTGTTACTGCTCAACTGCGCTTTCATTGTACCAATAATATGGCTGAGTACGAGGCATGTATCTTGGGGTTACGATTAGCGGTAGACATGGATGTACAGGACGTCTTGGTCTTGGGGGACTCGGACCTTCTGGTACATCAGATTCAGGGAGAATGGGAAACCAGAGATTTAAAGCTTATCCCGTATCGTCGGTGTTTGCATGATTTGACTAAGCGTTTCCGGTCGGTAGAATTCAGACATATCCCAAGGATGCATAATGAGGTTGTCGATGCTTTGGCTACTTTGGCGTCAATGCTACACCACCCAGACAAGGTTCGTGTCGATCCGTTACATATCCAGGTTCGGAATCAACATGCTTATTGTAATGTGATAGAGGAAGAGGTGGATGGTGAGCCGTGGTTTCATGATGTCAAAGAATACCTTAGGTTAGGAGTATACCCAGAGCAAGCAACTAGAGATCAAAAGCGAGCTATTCGACGATTGGCGAACGGATTTTTCCTTAGTGGAGGGGTGCTATACAAAAGAACCCCGGATTTGGGATTGTTGAGATGTATAGATGCGAGTCAAGCCACAACAGTGATGACAGATATACACTCCGGAGTTTGTGGGCCACACATGAGCGGATACGTATTGGCAAAGAAGATTCTTCGAGCAGGATATTACTGGCTCACGATGGAGCGTGATTGTATAAGTTTCGTGCGAAGATGCCATCGGTGTCAGATACACGGAGATTTGATTCATTCTCCACCAACTGAATTGCATACGATGTCGGCACCATGGCCGTTTGTTGCATGGGGTATGGATGTTATTGGACCTATTGAGCCTGCGGCTTCCAATGGTCATAGGTTCATTCTGGTAACGATTGATTATTTTACCAAGTGGGTGGAGGCCAAAACATTCAAATCGGTGACCAAGAAGGCGGTGGTGGATTTCGTACATTCCCACATCATCTGCAGGTTTGGAATTCCAAAGATAATCATCACAGATAACGGTGCCAATCTTAACAACGGATTAATGAAGGAGGTCTGCCAACAGTTCAAGATCACACACCGAAATTCCACACCGTATCGTCCCAAAGCAAATGGTGCGGTTGAGGCGGCAAACAAGAATATAAAGAAGATATTGAGGAAGATGGTAGAAGGGTCTAGGCAGTGGCATGAAAAGTTACCATTTGCACTGTTGGGTTATCGCACTACCGTCCGGACTTCGGTAGGTGCAACTCCTTACTTGTTGGTATACGGGACTGAAGCAGTAATACCGGCAGAAGTTGAAATCCCATCCCTCCGAATTGTCGCTGAAGCTGAGATTGATGACGACGAGTGGGTCAAAACCCGATTAGAGCAATTGAGCTTGATCGACGAAAAGAGGTTGACAGCGGTATGTCACGGCCAATTGTATCAAAAGAGAATGGCGAGAGCATATAACAAGAAGGTACGTCCCAGGAAATTTGAAGTGGGACAGCATGTGCTGAGGAGAGTTCTACCACATCAGGCCGAAGCGAAAGGCAAGTTCGCTCCAAATTGGCAGGGACCATTTGTGGTGACTAGAGTATTATCCAACGGCGCTCTATGCCTAACTGATGTTGAGGGAAGATGCACCGATATGGCTATCAATTCTGATGCAGTCAAGAGATATTATGTGTAATTCTTTAATGCATTTGTCAACGTTTGGTTTCGTTTGTGTATATTTGGCATTTTTCGGAGAATGAAATGACAGAGGCAATTTTTCTACTACCCAAACACTTTAACCCTTGTTTTCCCCTTTGAGCCTTAATTATTCTTTCATATACCCTCTTTCGGAATCATCAAGGAAGATGTGTAACAAAATAGAAAAGAAACAAAGGAAAAACACAAGAAAAAGTGAACTACGTTCGACCTGATTCCTCAAGAAGGATACGTAGGCGCCACACGGCTCGGTCATAATAAAATAAAAATCAAAGATCCCCCAAGCAACATAACTGGGGCAGAAGTCATTGTTTCGTTTGAAAGATAGTGTGGATTCCGAAAGTTGTAATAAGCTAACCGTTGAGGTTAGACCTCTTTCTTCAGCCTCGCGCGCAGAAACCACATTAAGAACCAGAAAGACCTCTCGATCAGTATTTGAGAAATGCCAAGTCATGTGAATGAAAGCCAAAAGTGACATCCCGACCCTCGATTGAACCCAGGATGCACAAGCCGAAAAGGATAACGCTCTAGAGGGAATCTCATGGGTGATACCCCGCCGCAGGGAAAGAAAGCGTAAACGAGAGAGTCTTAACGGTGAAAACCCTCGCGGGCACCTTAAGGCGAAGAAAGTTGAGAGAAGTAAAATGAGAGAGTCTTACGGTGAAAACCTTTACGGGCACCTTAAGGCGACGGGAGATAGAGAAATGAGAGAATCTCATTAGTGAAAACCCTTCAAAGGGCACTATGATGTGACGAGGGTGAGGTGGTTACCAGGTGTCTGCATGAGACAAGGTTTGGACATCCGTTTACCCTTAGCAGAACGCGGCATCAGAAAGTGATTGACATGAATAGACTGGGTAGTTTAATCTCCAAGGCACGTCATAACCATTAGATCAGTCACACATTCAGATAAGTTTTCCTTTTTGAGTTCAGAAAAGTTTTCCTCTTCTTTTGTCATTTGCGGTCAGCATTCTTTTCTTTTCTTTCATTTTTTTTTCGAAAATTGACTTTTCAAAGCTTACTACCAAGTCTCCCAAAGCAGTATAATGAAAAGAAATAGGCGTGGAACGAGGCAATAAGGCAGAAGTCGTTCCGATAGTAAGATTGGAACGACGGGTTGATTGGAAGGTTCGCAGGAATTATGAAGTATGATGGACACATGTGGCACGTCCAGAAGATGATTTCACGCAACAGATCACCGGCTAAAAAGAGCCGGATCAAACCAAAGATTGGAATAAAAGGAAAGATGAGAAACTTTTCGTGGAAAGAGCATCGCCCCCAGCAAGCGTCAACGTCGTCCTCAAAGTTCGAGAGAGGCCAAGCAGCTGAAGGAGAAAAGAAAATGGCCCCAACAAGAGTGGCACGACCACTCACTGCGTTTTGAAACTAACAATTTTTCTTTGATTTAAAGCAGGAAAGGAGGGTTCGTTGGCGGAAAAGCATACCATCCAGAAGTTTATCAAACTGGGGCAGAAAATTTTCTCCTGTTGCGAAAATTTTCTTGAAAACAAAGACCCATTGGATAAGGGTAGAAAGCCACACAAGATTTCGGGAAATACCAGCTCCAAGAAGAATAGTTTTGAGAGAGGCCAGACAACACGATGGAGTGATCTTTGAGCTTGGTATCATCCCCAGCAGTTGTTGGAAAAAGGAAACAATGGCTTCAAGATTCCCCCAGCAGTATTATATCCCACAATTTGTTCAAGGAAGCAAAAGCGTGAGTCCCAAAGGAGGTATGGGAAGAAGGAAGAGAATGAGGGGTGAAGGAAACAAAGAATACTTCCTCAGCAGCATCATCCCCGGCAGGCGAGTAAACAGTTCCAAAGATATCCCCAGCAGCCAAAGTAATACAACCCCAGGGGGAAAGCAATTCCAAGACAAGATAATTCAGAAGAAAAGGTGGCCCAATAGACGATGTAGTCGAAGTCAGGGAGCCCGCCTGGAGAATGGGGTGGCGATTTTATTGTGAAGTAGTAGTTGAAGTCAGGGAGCCCGCCCGGAGAATGGAGTGGCGATTTTATTTTGAAGTAGTAGTTGAAGTCGGGGAGCCCGCCCTGAAGAATGGAGTGGCGATTTAGTTTTGAAGTTGTAGTTCAAATCAGGGAGCCCACCTGAAGAATGGAGTGGCGATTTATTTTAAAGTTGTAGTTGAAGTCAGGGAGCCCGCCTGAAGAATGGAGTGGCGATTTATTTCGAAGTTATAGTTGAAGTCAGGGAGCCCGCCTGAAGAATGGAGTGGCGATTTATTTCAAAGTTGTAGTTGAAGTCAGGGAGCCCGCCTGAAGAATGGAGTGGCGATTTAGTTTTGAGTTGTAGGTGAAGTCAGGGAGCCCGCCTGAAGAATGGAGTGGCGATTTTATTTTGGGGTAGTAGTTGAAGTCAGGAAGCCCGCCTGGAGAACGGAGTGGCGATTTATTTCAAAGTTGTAGTTGAAGTCAGGGAGCCCGCCTGAAGAATGGAGTGGCGATTTAGTTTTGAGTTATAGTTGAAAGTTAGGGAGCCCGCCTGAAGAATGGAGTGGCGATTTATTTTTGAAGTTGGTTGAGGAAAGCAATCATGAATCCCCAGCATGAATCCAAGTTCATAATCAAAAGGGAGGCAATCGAGATAGACCAAAATAACAATCGTCAGGAGAGAAGAGGCATGTGAAGAAACATCGGAACTAGCAAGATGGCAATGAACATGACCAAATCAAGTTGGAAAGATAGATGAGAGTTTGTAGCACTGTAAATTAGTCTAGCTTCTTATTTTTCGTTTAGCACGATGTAACAAGGGGATCAGTTAAGCAGTGGCGCCAGCAGTAACAGCAGTAACAGCAAGATCACAACAGTCACGGTAGTCCCAGCTACCAAAACTTCCCGAACTACATTGACCTGATTCCCTTTTAGCCAGGGATATGTAGGAGACCTTTTGAAGCAAGGTTCGGTCAAACTTTTCCAAAAAATGCTTCACACGGAGCGCTTAAACGGGCAAAAGTCGCTCGTATCGGCACACTTGTCTTTGCACGAAAACTCTCCATGTTTCCGCGCAAAGAGGGGCAGCTGTGAGCACGTAATTTTTACCCCACGCGAGCTACTCCCAAATGAAATCAAAACAAAAAGGTTTGTTTTACTGTGGGCATTTTTGTGTATTCTTGTGAGTTTTTGCATTTTTTAGGGCTCATACTTGTTTGTCTAAGTAAATAATTAATCAGAAAAACAGAAAAATATATATGTGCATTTGTGTTCTTTGTCAATTGGTTGATTTTATATTGAATTAATGAAGCATTTGTTTTACTACTCAATTTTGTTTTCGAAGTGGCTTTTATTTAAAGTGAATATTGTTAAAGCAAGAGGCTAAAAATGCAAGCTCCCCAAGGCCCAAATGTTGTGCTCCACCCGGTCCGTTCAATAAGCCTCTAAGACTCGTGAAACGACGTAGCAGGGCATTGAAGCTACGTCGTTCTGGCACTGGCATATCTCGACCGTAGAAGCCATCCCTAATCCAACGGTGGAGATTTGATTCATCCTCACCCGTTCCAGGTAACCCGATCTAGGTCCGGACCGACCCAGTCCCGCATAGACACACAAACGGCGTCGTTTGGATAAGTGGAAGATCCAGGCCGTTGATCTCATTTGATCAAACGGCCAGGATTAAATCCCAGCCCCACTATATATACTAAAAGACCTACCCAGCCCCCCCTAAGCCAGACCCCCCCCCCTTTCTCTCCTTCATCGAGACGATTAACCCCCGCCGTGCCTCCGCCGCACTCCGCCTGCCGGAAATCGCCTCACGGCGGTTCCGGTAGGCCAATGGCCACCAAATTAACACCATAGACTCCCCTCACTTCCCTCTCTTTGAATCCATCCTTCGTTTTCCTCGAATAATCCCCAAGACCTTCGAATATCGAATCAAAGTTTCGTCAGAAACAAAAACTTATGCCAAACCGCCCCAAACTCATCCCAAGCACTCCTCACACCTCCCTCACACCCCTACTAACCATGGTTTGGTTCGAACCAAGCCCGAACTACCCAAACCCCAAATCCGAGCCCCAAGAACCCTAGAATTCTAAAATTAGGGATTTTGTTCGATTTTAAGTAATTGGAGTCAATAGACTTTAATTGGAGTGTTTTTCATTTGAAAAACACTTCAATTAAAGTCCGTTTACTTCAAAAGGTGAAAAACTCGAAGCCTTCGGAACCGGGTCTATTTGATTTCGATTTCTTTTTGAGGTAATGTTCTTCTTTCTGTTTAATTCAATTCGTTTTGTATTTGTTTAGTCTTAGATTGATTGAATTCTTCTCAATTTTCTTTGGCCGTCTCTATTCCGTTTTCTTTCTTCTCCAAGACCTCTTTGTTTGGTCAATTGCTTTTCTGTATTGCTTATTTGAATATGTTAGTTATGGGATACGAACTCGCGTCGATTAGCGTCGTCGAATAGTTAACTTCGCGTATGTCCGGCATTTGCCGAGATTTTCAGAATCATTGTTTATCCAACTAATCTGTTATCATTGTTATGTGTTGTAGTTGATTAAATGTCGTCGTTTGAATTCACGAGTTTCGTTGTTTGAAAGCCCGGGCAGTGGGTCATCACTGTGTTGAATTGTTTGATTGGGTAGTTTCTGATTTGTATTGATTCTGGATCTTGAATTAACAATGATGTTTGGATATAGTTGTTTGTTAGTATAGGATTGAATGGTGTAATTGATAAAAGATAGTGCACTAAGACTGCTGTTGGAACCTGCTGTACAGCAGAGTTCACCACCAATTGTCCCCTGCTGATAATGTTATTTAAAAGAACCTATGATCAGACACAATATAGTGGCAAAACCAGTGTCAGGACTGCCAGAGAATATCATGGGCTGGCAGAGAAGGGTATGGGCAGGGGGTCTTCTGATTATTGTATCTTAGGGTGTCTTGGTTTCTCAAGTATAAGTATAGGGTTAAAGGGAATAGGCAGGGTCTGGTTTTTTTCTCTGAAAAAAAAAGAAGCAGACATTAGGGAGATTGAGAGAGCAATATAGACATTGGACCTACATTAAGTTCAAACATACACAGTGATATAGAGATCAAAAATAGTTACTGCTTCATTGGGCTGTCATTTGAAGTTCACAGGGGTCTTTTTTCATCTATTGCTGGTTTGGTTGTTCTGTCGTGTGAGGTTTTTGATACTTGTTTTGCTGTTGGTTGTGTTTGGACATTGCTGTGGTTTGTTTTGTTTGCTGTTGGTGTCAAACTGGGCTGCTGGTTCACTGGTTGGTGGTGCTTAAGTATTTCTGGTTCATCTGTTTGCTGAGTGTGGTGTTTATTTCACTGAGTGTGGTATCTATTTCACTAAGTGTGGTGGTTTGGACTACTACTGGTGGGTTGTTATATTTGTTGCTGTGCTGTGTTTGTTTGCTGGGCTACTGCTACTGTTTTTCTCCTGTTGTTGCTGCTGGTCCATTACTGCTGTTGCTGTGAATTGCTTGCCGCCACTGACTTCCTTTTCTTTCTTCTTCCATACTCCAGGTACACATTTCTGTAATTACAGCTTCTTGGTTCGAAAAAGAATGAAGCCTGATTCTTTTTTTTTAGACCTGTTTAACACATGTAGTTGTCCAATGTTTCTTATGTTTGTAGGAGTACACGTAATTAAATCTATCTTACTGATTTGGGGTTGAGAAGAATGCATTCATGAGTTTTAAGATGGAAATGTATTTAGATCGAAAATGCACTGTCAGTGGATATGTATAGAAATCTGAGTTGTTCTTGTGATATCTATGCTTAAATCTTCTCTTTTCATGGCATGTGATTCCCAAATCTGTCCATACCCGATCTTGTGTTAAAGTTGAGATTAATTATCTGTCCAAGTAGGAAGTTTAGGACGATTTGATCACCCGTGAGGAATGATATCTTAAACTTGCAAAAAATGTATGACATTAGCTCTTTGAGGATTATTTGAATTCAAAGCGAGTTCTTTCCATATAATTGTCCACCATAGACTCAAACCTACTCACTTAATTAATTAATCGTATGTTTGCTCGAATTGGTTGTAGTTGAGTAGGATTTTGTCACCTGGTAGGAATTAGTGAGTTATTATTCAACCGAATGACGTAATTAGATTAAAGGAGTCGGGGGTGCATTTCATGTGACCCGACCCCAATTTCGAACAAGAGTAAATAAAGCGTGTCAGGAACCACAGGCGCATTTCATGTGGTGTGGCTCGTAGCAAGTTTTAAATAATTTGGAATCAACTCCCAAATAAAATACAGTGGGATGTAGTTTGCTTTAGATTTGAATTAGAGGTGCGCCTCGCCCAATAGTTACACAAATCGCAAGGCCCTCATAAATGTACATATAAAATACTTAGATTTCGAGATGTGTCGTTTCTTAGCGAATATCACGTCCTTCTCAAAAGTGTAAATAAGTAATCGCTCCAGGCGTGTATTTTAATTCTATCTTCTTAAATACGGGTGTGCATTTCATGCGACCCAAATCCAAATCCCAAAATGTTGAATAAGAATGTGTCGAGGATCCGGGTGCATTTCATGTGACGCGATTCGAAAACATATTTTTAAGCAACTTTCTCTTTCGTAAATCATAATAAATAATAAAAGCGGTAAAGGGATATTAATTTGCACTAAGTACATAACTGTAAAAAAGCAGATAAATAAGCCGAACACGACAGTTGAGCGACCGTGCTAGAACCACGGAATTCGGGAATGCCTAATACCTTCTCCCGGGTTAATAGAATTCCTTATCCGGATTTCTGGTTCGCGGACTGTTAAATAGAGTCATTCTTTTCCTCGATTCGGGATTTAACCGGTGACTTGGGACACCATAAATCTCCCAAGTGGCGACTCTGAAATAATTAAATAAATCCCGTCTCGATTGTCCTTTAATTGGAAAAACTCTTTGCACCCTCGCGGGTGCGGTAAAAAGGAGGTGTGACAGTGGTCAGGGGCAATAAGGATGGAAAGCGATCAAAATCGCTATTGAAAATTGATACAGAAATCAATAATGTGAAAATGTGAAAGGAGACAGCAGGAGAGTTTGCAACCTGTGGGGCACCGATTGCCCCTTTGTTTGACTACTTGTGCTTTATGTGATTGATTGGTTATTGTTAAATTGGTTGATCGTAGAAAGTGCTTTGTGTTGAGAATTATTTGAAATGAGGAAAATGTGGAAACATGGGTGGGCTGGCTTAATTAATTGTTGATGTAATTTAATGGCTTGAGTTTACTTGGGACAAAGTTTGTCCATACATACCCGTACAATTCAAGTGTACTGACGTCCCTTTTGCCGGGGACGCTACATTCGTGTTATGATTGTAGGTGGATCAGTAGCAGGCACTTCAGCTCATCGGCAGTAGTATCCTTCTCCTTCCACTGCCCGTTTTGGTGAGCCCCTTTTTCTTCCTTGGGGCCCTGTGTGGTTCATGCCACTTTTGTTTAGATTTCATTTTGGTTTTGTAAGGTATAGCCGGAGCCTTGTTACCGGCAAGTATTATATTCCTTTTCTTTGTATCCTAAAGGCTCTGTAGACATGTAAACTGTGGGACTCCAGTCTTATGTATACATTATGTTATGCCGGGCGTTGTAAAAGCTGCAAACTTGTTAATGAATCACTCGTATGGTTTTATTTGTTTAATGTGAAATCATTCATGGTTAGTAAGATATTTGGTTAATGAGAAACAATCAACACGGGGGTAACGCGTGGGAATGAAAGGCACCCAGGTCCGCTTGACTGGGGCAACCCGGTCAGGCGCCGGTCATGCTCCTCGATTTGGGGCGTGACAGAAACGTTTTTCCATCTTGATTCTCTAGCTCATACAAACCTTTCCCGATGATAGCTAAAATCTGGTATGGTCTTTTCCGGGTTGGACCTAGCTTCCCTGAGTCAAGTTCCCAGGTGTTTTGAGTTACTTTCCACAAAACCAAGTTTCCTACTTTAAAATATCGGAAGTTGGCTCTTCGATTATAATATCTTTCCATTCTCTGCTTTTGGGCTTCCATTCTAACATGTGCCAAGTCCCTGAGTCTATCGAGTAACTCCAAGTTGACCAACATCGCTTCGTTGTTCGTCTCTTCTCTTGCCTAGAAATATCTTAAGGGAGACTCTCCTACTTCCACCGGGATTAAGGCCTCTTCTCCATACAAAAGGGAAAAAGGAGTTTCTCCCGCGCTCAATTTGGTCATTGTTCTGTATTCCCATAACATTCCAGGTAGTTCCTCGGGCCATTTACCTTTAGCTGCTCCCAACCTTTTCTTGGGATTTTGTATAAATACTTTGTTATTTGATTTCTCTTGAGCATTTGCACTCGGATGATATGGTGTAGATATGATTATCTTTTATTTCAAACCTTCAAGGAATGTTTGATCTTCACACCAATAAATTATGGCCTATTATCGCATGCTATCTCTTTTGGTATTCCAAACCTGCAAATTATGTTCTCCCACAAGAAATTCACCACTTCATGTTCGGTGATCTTCTGATAACGAATTGTTTCAATCCACTTAAAAAAATAATCAATTAAAATTAAAAGAAACCTTACCTTATCGGGGGCAGCGGCTCGATGATGTCCATCTTTCACTGCATGAACGACCATGGAGACAAAACCGAGTGTATTGGTTCTGATGGTTGATGTACCAGCAGTGCGTAGCATTGTCACTTATCCGCATTTTTGCATGAAAGATTTGGCGTAATTTTCCATTCGAGGCTAATAATAACCTGTTAATACCAGTTTTAGCACTAAGGAATTTGCGTCCGAAGGGTTTCCGCATATTCCTTCGTGTATTTCTCGCATAATATAGTTAACTTTGGACGCTCCCAAGCATCGTGCCAGCAGGCCTTGGAAAGATTTCCTGTAGAGTTGGCCTCTTTTGAAGCTATGACATGCTTCTTTGGCACAGAGTTCCCGGAATACCTTGGCGTCTTTAGGCAGCTTCCCGTGTTTGATATAATCGATGCTCTCATTCCTCCAATATTAGACCAAATTAGTCGTATTTACCTTATAGTAGCTATCTACAACCATGACTCGGTGAATGAAAGTTGTAGTAAAATTATAGAAAAATTATATTATGTTGTTTATATATATTTTTCTATTTAAATATTGAATGAAAATTGAATAATATTGTATAACAATTATATTGTAGTTGTTGTTTATAACTGAGTAGAAATAATACATGAAAATTATAGATAAGTCGTAAAATATATGGACCCTTCATTTTTGTTGATGGACTGAGGTTTGCCAGTGCATCCACTTATGTGTTTTCTTCTCTCGGGATATAAGTAAACGACCACTCCCGAAATCGAGCCAGTAGATCCTGGACTTTCACTATGTAATGCTTCATACACTCCTCTTTGGTTTCGATGATATCGCATACCTTATTTACCACCAGTTTGAGAGTCACATTTGATTTCTGTGACCTCGAATTCTAGTCCCCGGGCCAGTTCGAGTTCTACAATCAAAGCCTCATACTTTGCTTCATTGTTAGTTAAACGGACCTTTCTAATGGCTTACCTTAGGGTTTCTCCTGAAGGTGTGGTTAATATTATGCCAATCCTGTACTCATTAACGTTGGAGGCTTCGTCCGTAAATAAGTTCCAAACTCTTGATATCAATTCTAACACCATTACTGCCTTTTTGATCACTAGAGGCAGCAATCCCAGACTGAAATTGGCCACAAAGTTAGGCAAAACATTTGACTTAATCGCAGTCCTTGGTTTATATTCTGTGTCAAATTCACTCACTTTGACGGCCCATTTGGCCATTCTACCCGAGAGTTCAGGTTTGTGAAGGATGTTCCGCTTGGGAAATATAGTCACAATAGCTATTGGGTGACATTGGAAGTAAGGCCTCAACTTTCAAATGGCTACTACTAGTGATAAAGCCAACTTCTACAAATGCGGGTGCAAATGTTTTCTCCCATTAAAATTTTATTAACGTAATAAATGGGAGATTGTATACCTTCGTCCTCACAGATTAAATAACTACTTAGCTCTACTTCTGAGACTGAGAGGTAAACCAACATTATTTCATTTCCTTCGATTTTGAAAGTAACTAAGGGCTTGACAAGTACCTTTTCAAATCTCTCAAAACCTGCTAGCATTCCGGGGTCCATTCGAAATTATTTTTCTTTTTAAGCAGCATGAAGAAATGGTGTCATTTCTTTGATGATAGGGAAATAAACCTGCTCAAAGCAGCCAATCTCCCTGTGAGCCTTTTTACTTCTTTCACACTTGACAGCTGGTCCGGGATATCCTTGATGGCTTTGATATTATCAGGATTTAACTCAATCTCGCTTTGGGATAGCAAGAATCCTAAGAATTTGCCAGAATTGATCCCGAACGCGCACTTTTCAGGGTTAAGCTTCATGTTTTGCTTTCTTAGGATAACAAAAGTTTCTTACAAATGCTTAAGATTATCACTTGCATTCAAAGACTTAACGGGCATATTATTTATATAAATTTTTTTTTCCATTTGTTTTTCAAACATCTTGTTTACGAGCCGCTGGTAAGTGGCTCCGGCATTCTTCAGCCCGAAGGACATCACATTGTAGCAATATATGTCGAAACTCATTATGAATAGTTTTTTCCTGATCCTCTGGGTTCATATTATTTGGTTGTACCCGAAACATGCATCTAGGAAACTCATTAACTAGTGCTCGGTTGTCGCATTAATCATTTGATCGATCTTTTATAATGAGAACAAGTATTTTGGGCACACCCTATTCAAGTCCTTATAATCTACATACATGAGAAATTTATTATTTTTCTTATCGACTATTACTACATTAGCTAACCAATCTAGATATTTTACCTCTCGGATCGAACTGATGTCAAGTAAGCGAGTTACCTCTTTTTTGATAATTTTTTTTGTAACCTCCGCAATAGGGCATTTCTTTTGTCCTACGGGAGGGATGTCTGGATCTAATCTTAGCTTTTGTACGGCCACTTACACTAGGATACCTATCATGTCCGCATGCGACCATGCAAAACAATCGGCATTATATTTAAGAAATTCAATAAAACTAGACCTGAGCTCGGGGTGCAGTCCTATCCCCAAGTGGAATTTTCTTACTAAGAAATATTCGAACACTGCAACTTGTTCGAGCGTTTTTGCTGTGGATTTTATTGCATCCGTCTCTTCTGGTACCTAGAACTATCTCGACACATGATAAGATTGTTATGCTTCTTTACGCTAGCCAACTTCATTTGATTCGGGAGAGGGTCCCGGTTCTTGTAGTTGATATGCGGCGTGCTCCTTCCCTTTACTACTGGAGACTGAAATTGCACTCGCCCTTGCTGCCGATTTGTCTCCCGTATCTGTTTGATTCTTTTAGACATTAGGAATTTCAGGAACTGATTAGGTCTAACATAGTTATTTCAACTAGATTTGACTCTTCTACTTTATTTTATCACAAAATAAAAATTATAAAATAAAAAAAGTATTGTCATTAACATTTTGTAGTCATACTATTTTACTAGGATTTTTATTTTTTATATAATCTTGAAAAGTACCAAAATAGTCTCACAACATAATACTATCTATTTTGAATAATTAAAATTAGTCTTATATTTTTATATTTTATATTGTATATAATATTTAGAAGGAAGAGTTGTAGTCTCATCCGAGAGTTTAATCTCCTTACTCCTTACTACGTTTTTCAAAGAAAAAAAAGAAGGGGGTCGCTTTAGGGTCGTTCCCTTCCACTGCGTGATGGTATAGCTCACATCTCATGCAACCATGGTCTTTCCAAAATAATATCATATCCCTTATCACCATCTACCACTTCAAAAAAAGTCATCTTCATCACTCCTTCAGAGTTTGTGGGCAGTAAGATCTCTCCTCGTATTACCACGCTTGCGAGGTTGAATACGGCGAGGAGTTTTGTGGTCGAAATGATTCTTCCAGTAAGTTTGGCTTGGTCCAATACCCTACATTGTACGATAATTGTAGAACTTCCTAGATTCATTAGGATGCTTGATTTTAAAATCTAATATATTTAAAGAAATTAATGCATCGTTGTGTGGCGGCAACAATCCATTTGCGTCCTCCTCCGTGAAAGTGATTCATCTTCAGCAACTTCCCGGAGTCTTGCTATGAGTTATTGAAACCTTCATCTGTTTTGCTGCTGAGAAGGTGACCTCGTTGATCTCGCTTCCCCTGAATATCTTATTGATCGTCTAACGCGGGGGATCTTCCCTTGCTTCAAGGGTTTTGCATTATCACGATTGTGACCTTAGTTGTTCTTGGCACGGTCACTTACGAATTCTCTGAGATGTCCATTCTTCAACAGTATTACCACTTCTTCATGTAGATGTCGGCAGTCGCCAGTCTAATGGTCATTCGTCCAATGATACTAACATCATAAATTGGGATCTATCTGGCTGGGATCGGACCTCATCCGCTATCGGAACCATGCTTCTTTAATATTTCTCATAGCCGATACCAACTCTACCACACTGACATTGAAGTTGTATTATGATAGCCTGGGGTAGGAAGGATCTCGTGTACTAGATGTTTCTTTGTCATGCAATGATCTATTGTTCTGACCGCGATCAGTTCTTTTGTCGGCCCCTCAAAGATCGTCTAAATGTGCAGAAATCATCTTTTTATTTGTCCTTATTCTACTCCCATCCTATTGCCAACAACAGAAAGCGAATCTGATCATATCCAATCCTTATCTTAGACTCGTACCGGTTGTGGACATCCGCCCAAGTCGTCGCTTGGAACTCGAGAAAGCTTTTCTTCAATTTTCAGGAAGCGTCTGAACTTCTCAGATTCAGACCATTGGTGAATGCTTCATATGCATATTCATCCGGATTTGGAGTAGACACCATGTGTTCAAGTGCCCTATTTACTTGCCTATCCCCACCTTAGGCTCCACGTATCAATCTCTTAAACGGCAACTTAGCGTAACATGTTTTACCCTATACAATATGCCAATTTGTTATAAAACAATCAATCTAATAAAATTTAAAACTAAAAACATAAATGAGACAAAAAAATAATTTCATATGAAATAATGAATTTAAATATTTGTAATAATCAGTTTCTAATTATTGTAAATAGCTTTAAGCACATTTGAGTCAATTAACAGAAAAAAAGTTTATCAATATTTTTTTATTAAGCACATCAGCTACTTATTATGAGTTTGAGCACTCTTATTCAAACGCATTACTGCTTTATTAAATCAACTTTGGGTTCCAGGAATATGCCTTGGTTCGATTCCATTGAAACCATCACATTTTTTTGTTACTTTTTCTTCCTTTTTATTGATAAAAAACCTTAACTAGCTAAGAAATAAAAACTAGTTTTAGATAATGGTTTTATCTTAAAATTTTGAACCAATACATTTTTAATTCTAACTCCGCCTTAGAACATATTTAATAGTGATACGAATATTTATCATTAATTAATAGATTTAAACATTGTTGGGTGAATAAAGTGAAAAATTAAAAATTTCATTGTTCGGATATTTAAAAGCTTAAAAACTCGAAAATAGATATCATTATTTATTGAAATTGGTGATAAACTGAGATTGGAGTCAGGGTCGGCCCAAGGGTAAAGCTGCTAAAGCAGCTGCTTTGGCATCATAATTTTTGGGGCCCCAAATTTCTCTAAGATGTTATTTATTAATTTAATTTTTAGAAGAATACTTAGTGTTTTAAATGAGAAATTACAGATTTTTATCGTAGAAAAATTAAGATTAGATTATTTATCATAAATTGAGATTTTTTTAAAAATATATATTGGAATTATTTTCTTGACCATAAGAATGCGATTACTGTTTGTAATTCAAAAACAAAAGGTTGAAACTTTAATACAATCCCATAACGTGCCGTTGATAAAATTTTAGCAAATAATAAAAATTATTTAATTAGAAGGTATATTATTTCAGGAGAAACTAAAAGGATTAGATAAAATTATCAATAACTTTGCATAAGAAAAGCTGGAAATATAGAGTTTAAATAAAATTACATATGAACTTTTTTCTTTTAATATAAAAAAAAAATAAGGCCTCTCATTGAAATTTTGCTTTAGGCTTCCATATTTATTGAGTCGCCCCTTATTGGAGTTGGATTGGGATATCATTTAGAATTTGTGGTTAAAATTTAAAGTTTTCGTTGAATTTTTAACTATTTGATGATGTTTTTCATGAGTTAATTCCGCAGGAGGATGAAACTTAATTTTTGTATGTAATATTATACAAGATTAAAACAAGTATATATGTTGTATAATATTATATATTGGGTGTAAAAGTATTGAACAGAAAAATAATGAGCTATGCAACTGGAAACTTAAAACATGTCTACGTAGGTACAATATAATGCAGTGAATTCTATTTTTTTGCAAGTCTCTCTATTTAATATGCATTTTTGAATTTTACAAGTAAATTAATATGTGTAACTGTAACAGCCCTTCCCGTTAATGATAATATCCGTTCTGAGCCAAGACTCTCACGGGTTTAAAATGCATTACTAGGGTCTAAGACATGTTCCCATCACCATTCAAGGTTGCACGCAGATAGCTCTGATACCATATGCAATAGCCCAGCTTGCCAGTGATATTGTCCGCTCTGAGCCTAAGCCCACTAGGATCTAAGACATGTTTACTTATATACCCGGCATCTCTCCCGTTTGTCGATGTAAAATTCACCTAAAGTGTCATAGTAACAACTGCCCTAGGCTAGTTTAGGGGTGTGCATAACTTGTTATGTATTCAATTATGAAACAAAAACAAAAGTTTTGTATTCCAGTATTGTATTTGGTTAAATTTTTTACAAATAAGAAAAGCAATACCGAAATTCGAATATTTGATTAGAATACCTACTAATATACACAATACATATATATATATATATATATATATATATATATATTATATTCATTCATTTTTTATTTTTCGTACCATAGAATGTAATAAAAGGGAAAATATATAAGTCAAAAGTTTTTAACGGAAAATCGATCCAGTAAAAAGTCGTCATAAAAGAGACAAGAAAATAACTACAAAGTTCCACAGAGCTAAAGACTGACTGATTTAACTATCTATTAGTAATTGGGAACATCTTGTCGCCAGCTCATCATACCCCAAAAACATGATGTACTACAACAAAATAGGCTCCCACAACAAACGCATCACTCCATCTGTGTCAAAAACAGCAACCAGAAACTAAATTAATAACACCTACCATAATCAGAAGTTAACACCACAACAATAACAACAATAACGACGACCCAGTGGAATTCCACTAGTGGAATCTGAGGATGGTAGTATGTACGCAGACCTTACCCCGTTAACTTGTTTTCTTCTTTCTAAAATTATAAGGTTCTATGTGGAAGCAACAGGAAGAGATTTTACGTAGAGAGGATGAAAGAATTCAAACTGCTGGCATAATGGACAGGAAGAAAACTTAAATTCTATAGTAATACCCTTTGTCGTTTTGCATGTGATGGGCTTTCAGCAAAATCAGCTGTTTGTCGATGAGAGGTCCCAACATCTTCATTAGCAGGCTGCATAAACACGTCGATGCTTATACTGAAAGCTGAGCCTATGCTAGTTGCGTAAGTGTAGAGCATAAGATTGTAGTATTTCAGATTCAAGGTGCAAAATACACTTACTTCACCAGCTGATTCATGAGCACTTCTTGGTTCTATATTTGATGGTCCAGAAGATGCACCTAATATCCCTGCGCTGTCAACGACAGTATTCCCAGTTGCACCTGCAGGTGTAGCAGCTTGGAGTTCACCACTAAGGAACATACTTCTCAAAAATTGGCTAACTTCCGTTGGTACGCCACTTCCTGGTGGCACCTGAACTTCACTTTGATCAGCTGTGGAAACCATGGGTCTAAGAATAAAGTTCATAGAATAATCTTTGAAAAATATTTTAAACCAAATTCAGGGACTCGACGAGATCTAGATGCTTTTATCCCTTTTTATAGCAGTAAAACACCAATGCATCTTCAAGATTTCTATTTTGGATACCTCTTCTAGTTGTTGGTAAATCCAACTTAGCTCGTAACCTCTTTACAGCCACTGACACTTTTTTCCTTTGATTTAAAAAGAAGAAAAAAAAACTTGATATTGAAACTGATATTTTTATTTTGTATAATAAGCATTGACCCAGAGATGAGTCTAAATGGAGAAACTAGTACGTAATAATTTCACAATGGGACTATATTATTTCATTTCTACTTATGGTGCACATAAAACCACGCGTTCATCTTACCTTGCTCATTTGCAAGCTAGATAGCATACAGAAATAATGTCAAATCTTATGAACTACCTACCTAATGAACCTCCTATCATTTGTGTATCAACTTGCATTTGGTGCAGCCGCTTACCATTATCATTTACTAAATCAGAGTTGATCAGCCTGTGTATTGATGAGAGCACCACAGAATAAAGTTCTTCCTGTTGACGGACAGAACGTTGGATTTACGAAGTTTAATTGTCAGATATAGATTTGGTTTTATTAGTAGAGGAACAATGACGAGGCTACCTGGATGGACAGTGGACCCGAGTCTGTTATATAGACTGCAGGGCCAGCATTAACAACGGCAGTACTCTGAAAATGATAACAGACACGATCATGTTGTTTAAAGAAAAAATAATCTATTTAGTAGAGAGCAAAGTATAATACCCCATTGTCACCCATTCGGACTCCCATCACTGCATGGCCAAGTTCAAGAAAATATGCACCTAGATTGTTGAACATTGTTCCTATTGTTGTCTGTGCATTTAACTGGGTTCCCTGGCGCACCCTCGGATCACCCACGTTCAGATTTTGGCGCAGATCCCTTTCCAATTCCTATGCCAACAGAAACTCCAACCAGTCAAAAATGTTCGGCTGATCTTAGAACATTTGAAGGAATTGGAGAGCAGTTAATAAAACGTAAGCAGGAGCAAGCACTTACGAGAAAGCGCTGTGCAGTTTGGCTAATAAGCATATCCCTAGTGGATGACAGCAATCTTGCTAATTGTTCTACTTCTGGAATTCCTTGTGAAGGAGTGAAAGTATTGGATGCACTTCCGAGTACCTCATTCGTATTGTTTTCTGTTCCTGATTATAGAAAATGAAGAACAGATTAACTATGACCCACTGATCCACATACCTCTAAAGTGAAAGGAAAACATAAAGGAGGAAGAGAACTGACCGTTCATACTATATTCTTGTCTCATTATGCTGAGATATTGTGTTAAACATTCTATAGAGTTGGGGATTTCCTGCAACAATCAGACTATTATACGGTACTTCTGTACAACCTAAATTACAAATTCCAAGAAGATACTACTATAATATTTTGAACTGCAGATACAACCCCCTCAATATTACGTTTTTGCAGAGGATGTATACACACATAAGCATATTGAAAAACAAAACTATAAGGAAATCACCTGTTGAGTATCTGGAGAAATCTCATCAGTAGCAGCTGAGGTGGAGCAAGTACAAGTACAACAGACAGGAGTAAGTAACAGCTAGCTCAATTAGGCATTAGAACACGGTGAGTTAACTGAATAGAAATGTAATGATACGAAGTATAATCCTTTTCAGCTAGAATAGAGAGAACTGATCATGAGCCGAAGGTCAAATGCATTAAAAATATATGAGAAGTATTAAATGGTTTTGATATTTTCTACTTCATTTGCAGTACAAAAGAAATTAAACAAAGAACAACCAGTAAACAATTTCTAATGGATATTTAGGATAAGATTGTCTACACAACTTCTCAACCAACATCATATATATTAAATAAAGCTCATTACCAAAGGATGACATGCTCTGGACAGTGCAAATCAGATGCAAAGTATCACCATGTTGAATATCTGATTAGTGTTAAGACTCCAATCGGGAAAGAGTAGCTTGCTCTAATGGTTATATATTAGCATCTTCCACTTCCAACCAAAAAGGTTGTGAGTTTGAGTCACCCCAAGAGCAAGGTAGGGAATTCTTGGAGGGAGGGAGCAGAGGGTCTATCGGAAACAACATCTCTACCCTAGGGTAGGGGTAAGGTCTGCGTACACACTACCTTCCCCAGACCCCAGGTAATAGGATTATACTGGGTTATTGTTGTTGTTGTTTACTCCAATGGGGAAATAAATAATAAGAGCAAAGAGACACAGGAACACTACTTTGAGAAACTACTGTGGTAGTAAGCAAATTTGTGAAAGAACTTTAAATTATACTATACTAAACATGATCATACATAAAGTGAATAAAAAGGATACTGTATGAAGAAAGGAGGTCATCATCCTGTAAGACTTTTCCACAATAGATTAGACGTTGTTGTTCCACTGGCATCCCAATCAAAAGAGATACGTGTTCTTTCAAGTTCCATACTCTCCTCTGCATGACATCACAAATGGAGATCAGCACATAACCAAGAACCTTTTTAATGATTAAAAAAGCTAATGCATGCATAAACTATGTGGTTTAGTGTTAAACATGCACAATTAATGTATCACACAAATTTCTTTTACTTAAAGAAATAGGTAACAGTTCAGAAGTTTGCTATCCATCTGAAACAAATGGCCCTTAGCGGAGGTAAGTATAGAGATGGCAATGGGGCGGTGCGGGGCGGTTACGGGGCGGGTTTATGCTTAACCCGCATAATGTTTAACCCGCCCCGCCCCGCCCCGCATAGGAATATTTCTGTTTTCAAACCACCCCGCCCCGCCCCGCATAAACCTGCCCCGCCCCGCACCGCAAAGTATTTTTCATTTTTTACAAGTAGTTTCTCTTTTAAAAAAAAACTAAAAAAATTAATGATAACCTATGACCTTCTTTTCTAGGTAGTTTCAGTTATGTCCATAATGTTTTCAATATTTTATGAAATTTCAATTGAATTTTTTTAATATTTTATAAAATTTCAATTGTATTATTTTATGGATCTATATTATCAATAATGATCAGTCTAGTACATGTATTATGTATGATATATTTAAGTTAATTATTAGTACATACAAGAAAAAATCAAATTATTGAGAAACATGAATCAATCCTTAAAATAATTCATCTTTTACAAGGTGATATACACATACGTCATACGCAGACTGAGATGGTTAGGGAAGATTTACTTTAGGGTTGATTACAAATATTTTTTAAGTTATATATTTATATTTTCATTTTCATATTAAACCGTTAAATAAAACATAAGAAATCTTTGGATTATTTTTATTCAAATTGTAATTAATTATTGAACATCAATTACAGTATGTCTTCTATTAATCCTGTTAGAAAATATTTTTTAGCATAGTAATTTGATTAGTAAGTTAATTATAATAGTCAATTTTAAATATGTCTTCTTAAAACTAGTATGCAATATTTCTACCGGATAGACGCACCAATATTTTAATGCTCCAAAAATTGATAATATCCTAATATGTTGATAATTTATAACTAGAATATATGATATTACCCACACATCTAAGCTTAAAAGAGCAAGAAAAGAGGAGATTAATGAATACAAAATTTAAAATTAAAATAAAGATATAAAGATAAGCAAGGGAAAGTTTATAAAACAGATTCTAATTAAGAAAGAAGATTGCAAAATGCATGAAAAGATTTAATCTTCTTTGACGAAAAGCAGCAAATATGCGATGCAAGTATTACACAAATGCGTAACCCGCAACCGCCCCGCAACCGCAATTAAATTTAAAAAATAATTCTTGAACCCGCCCCGCCCCGCCCCGCCCCGCCCCGCATAAACTAAAAACCGCACCGCCCCACATAAGCTGAAAACCGCCCCGCCCCGCACCCGCCCCGCCCCGTTTGCCATTCCTAGGTAAGTACCTGATTGCTAATACGCAAATTGTGGGTTTCAGAATTCATAGTTTTTACTTTTATCTCAATCGTCGTATCAATGCCTTCAGATTTATGGCCCTCAGAAGCTTCACCAGTGTGAGTCATTTCCTTTCAACAGTTTAAGCACCTGAAACAGGTAAAAGTTATTAGATTTTAGTGTTTCTCGATTGTTCAAGTGTTCAACATGTATATCAAGATAATGGGGACTACCAGTTTACTATGAGATCCATCCTCAATATCAATACGAGAGCAGAAATTTACAATGAAAATGAAACTTAAGATGCAAGAACCGAGGAGAAAGTAAATATTTTTTTGATACAGATAGCATAAGTACGTCTAGAAGAGAATAATATAACGTTTGCAACTACCCAAAGAAAAGAAGCCAAATGAGTAGTCAAAAACAATTATATATTTCATGAAGAGTTTCAGAACATCTATCCAAGCAAGTGGCATGAAAGTTTAGCCAACTTTCAATTATGATGCATATCGTCAATATGGAGTATAGGGAAAACTTAACAAGTTAGCTTCCAGTTAAACAGCAACTAGTCTTAACCAGACGGAAAGAAACATTTATTTGAGATCTAGTCCTGTTTAACATGCAGTAATGAATTTATACGTATATATTATATGGAAATCTATCATTCGTTTTGAACTTGTTAAGAATTATAATGTCAACTTACAATGCACACATCCCACTGACTCACAAATTAAAACTGCCAGAGGAAATAAGTAGAGACAAAGCGAAAAGGTTTCCAATAATGAAACACCAACAAATAACCTTGCCGGTATAAAGAAAGATGAATAGATCTTACAGGCTACAGCTTATGCAGCATCCCTAACTAAACTTTTGCGCAGTATGTATGGTTACGATATTAATGAGAACTGTTCCGAACTTGCAACTGCGGAATGCATGAGATTTGTTCAGTTTGGTAGATGAATGAACTTGCAGTAATGAATAGCGCCTTGTGAATTACTATCACAGAAGAAGCTATTGCATTCTTTTAGCCACTCTGTTTGTGGAATTTAAATAAATCACTATCTAAAAGGAATTAATGAATTTTCTTTACAAGAAACAAACTGAACACCTACCAATCTAAAGCACTAAAATGTGTTCTAATTTTAACAGGTATTACATAGTTTGAGGGTGCCACACTCTAACAGGGATAAAAAGACACATACATCTAAAAACAAAAGTTTTGCTAGAAGTATGTACATAGATTAGAAAGAGGTAAAAGCAGAGTAAACAAAATTTTACTGCCGGATTTGGAGCAATGACTAGGTCGATGCACTTATACATGGGAAGAGACCAAGAAAGCTTTCAACACAAAACAACAACAACAACAACAAAAACAACAACAACAATAACCCAGTATAATCTCACATGTGGGGTTTGGGAGAGGGTAGTGTGTACGCAAACCTTATACATGTCTCGGAGGATAGAGGCTGTTTCCGAAAGCTTTCAACACAAAGCACCACTTAATTAGCTAATGAAATTATCTATGAGAAAGACTAAATGCTATCACGAAAAATTGCTAAATTCATATCCTCTCTGCGTTCATACGTGATTTTGAAGCACACAACACACTAAAATGCTTAAAGGAAAACCTCTTTTATCAGAGTCCATATTGAAAAAGTTAATTAAGAGAAACACCAATATTATCATCCAAATAAGGACATTGCCATATATATATATTTTTTTTAATACATAAAATGAATGTAGGGGTTAGAAATCAAGACTTCAAGAAGGAAAAAAAAAACGATTAAGATAGAAAGAATCAAACTAAAAATTATAAGAAGCTTTATCAAAAACCTGAAAACCCCCAAAAAGATTCATCACTCAATTCACTGAAAAAAATACAGTAAAATCACTGGGTAATAATAACCTGAAGAAAAAGAGAAGAAACTTATGTAAAAGCCTAGAAGGAGAAAACAGTAGAATGTGAACAGCTATATATGAAGAAGGCTTACTCTTTTTGTCTTTGCTTGACATTGATTCTGTAATCCATTTTGGATTGTGCTTACTCTTACACTGCTTCAACTTCGTGGCAATTGAGGGAGTGTTTGCAGCTTGATTTTTTTTCTTTCTTGGCATAAACTGTCCAAAATTTACATTTTCAAAAAATTTTAGAAGTCATATTACAAATAGTAATCAAATAAAAAATTGTTTTTCTATACAAACACGGCCACCTATTGACCAAACAAAAAAAACACGGCCACCTAATAGACGGATGAAGTATATAATTTTCACTCCTTTAATTATTGAGACATATGCAAGTATGATTTTGGATTTGTTTAATATACATATGCTAAAATATATTAATACAATTACTGATGGCAGGTTCTTACTCAAGAAACTGCATGATCCGAAGATAAAGAAAATCTACAGAGAACAAAATAGTGTGACAGACTGTTTAGCAAACTATGGAGCAACTCAGGCGGAGGCGACGTACTACTGTAATTTTTCCAAGGTCTCCAAGTTTTGCCCAATGTGGATGGACTGCAAGAGTTGATATTATAGGAGACCCACAGCTCACGGTATTCCATTCACCCAGGTGCCGTGCAGATGTATCAGGATTTGAGGCAGCATTAGTGGTGGAGGAGAATGAAGAAGGACATTATGAGTTATGTAGCTCAATGTCTCAACTGTAGGCATGTCAAATATGAGCATCAGAGACTCGGTGGTGTACTTCAGCGGATAGATATTCCAGAGTGCAAAGTGGGAGAGGATTACTACATTTGGGGAAGGCCAAAGTAGTGGATGATGCTTTGCCCCAGAAGGCAGTTAGTATGGGCAGTTTGGCGTACATTCCAGTTGGGGCAGACCATTTAAAGTTGATGTCCAAGATTTGGCCAATCGGATGGTGAGGCTTTGGGATCGGATGTGTGTTGATGCAGGAGGGTAGAGTTATTGCATATGCTTCTCGTCAGTTGAAGCCCCATGAGAAGAACTACCTTGTACATGACTTAGAGTGGAGGCTATAGTTTATGCTTTAAAGATTTGGAGGCACTAGCTAGTTATATGGCGTATCTTGTAAGGTGTATACTGATCATCGCAGCCTTCAACATTTGTTCAAACTGAAGGATCTTAATTTCCTTGGATCTCGCTTATCCCAGAGTGGAGATTGTGGCTCTAGATAACATTAGTTTTTTAGTATAGTATATTTTTCAAGTAGAAGGTGTAGACAATATCAATTTTAAAGTATATTATACTTCCCAGAAAGAGTGTTAGTGATCCAGATATTGTGACAGGTCATCTCTGTTGAGCACCGGTACTCTAAAGTATATCACTAGTCATTTATGTTGAGCACCAGTGCTCTATAAAATTGATTAGTCATTTCACTTTGCTTGTATCTCGCTTATCCGAGAGTGGAGATGCTCGTTGTACATAATATTAGTTTTTCTAGTAGTGTATATTTTACCTGTAGATTGTTCGAGAATTAAAATCATAGTATCGATCTAGAGAACAACTACCAACCATTCCCAACAACACACAAAAAGATGGCCGAAAATAACACACGATCGTAGGCAATAGTAAATGTTACAACCAAACTCCTTATACCTCTCAACAAGGGCCAAGTGACGAGGGTATATTCAATGAAACCCCTAGCACCACACCAGGTACAGAGATCTCACCTTCTCCATGTGACGATCTTGCATGAAAAAGGCACATCTGCGGCTAAGGAAGCGCCCTCTGTGGTTAAGAAGTATCACTCACAAGTACTCTAAGTGTCTTGGTTGAGATGTCACCACAAAATAACGTCAGGTGTATGCCTACGGTAAGCATCATTGCTGCCATGGGTGAACTTGTAGCTGTACGAGCTAACGATTAGTCATTTTTCTTTTGCTTGGATCTCTCTTATCCCAGTGTGGAGATTGTGTCTCTAGATAACATTAGTTTTTTAGTATAGTATATTTTTCAAGTAGAAGGTGTAGATAATATCAATTTTCAAGTATATTATACTTCCGAGATAGAGTGTTAGTGCTCTAGATATTGTGACAGGTTATCACTGTTGAGCACTGGTGCTCTAACACATATGACTAGTCATTTCTATATGTTAAGAACCGGTGCTCTATAAAATTGATTAGTCATTTCCTTTTACTTGTATCTTGCTTATCCGAGAGTGGAGATGCTCGTTGTACATAATATTAGATTTTCTAGTATTGTATATTTTACCTGTAGATTGTTCGAGAATTAAAATCATAGTATCGACCTAAAAAACAACCACCAACCATTCTCTACACCACACAAAACGATGGCCGAAAATAATACACGATTGTAGGCAATAGTAAATGTTACAACCAATCTCCATAGTCCTCTCAACAAGGGCAGTGACGACGTTATCTTCAATGAAACCCCTAGCTTCATACCAGGTACAGAGATCTCACCTTCTCTATGTGACGATCTTGCATGAAAAAGGCACATCTGCGGCTAAGGAACCGCCCTCTTTGGTGAAGAAGTATCACTCACAAGTACTCTAAGTATCACTAAACTACTATAAAGTGTTCAGTTATACATAAAAAAAATATCTACATTATTCTAATGGGATAAATATTCTAATGTATATACAAAATAAGTAAACAACTACAATAAATTTTAAATTTCAGATCTTCATTTTTCTTTGCATTCATGCTTCAATTTTCAGCTTACAAGAACCAATGTATCATTTGTGTACCTGGAAAGAGAAGAAGAAGATAATCAGTAGTAGCAGAGCAACAACACGGCAACAACAGTAGGGCAGTAGCAGCAATATCCCAGTAACAAATGAAAAAGTCCAGCAGCAATTTCAGAAAACAAAACTCCAAACAGCAACACCCAAATGCACCAAAACAACACCAACCAGTATAATCAAATAAATAGCCGGTGCAGATTCGAAACCAGAGGAAAAACTAGTAGAAAAACCAATGGAACAGTAGCAAAAATTCTAATAACACTCAATGGAATAATAACCCAACACTTCAACTATTTTCCTGAAATCTGAAATCTAGTAAGAAAATTTCAGCCTTAATATCACTCTTTTAGCTCTATTATTTCTGAAAATAAATTCTGTTTTTCCAATCTTTTGCCAAAAAAACTCTCAATCTTTCTATTAATATTTCAGTACTTAAGTTCTCTCTTAATCTCCAAAATCCAGCCTATTTAAAACTAACATTGGCCATTCTTTATTCAAACCTTTTATTTTCAGCATCTTTTTATTCCCTTCCCATGTGTCTTTGCACCCATTTATTATTAATCCCCCTTGTTTCTGATTTTCAGCCTTTAAAGGCATTAGGCATGGTGTATTTTTGCACTACATATCCCATTTTTGTTTAAAGTATTCATTAGTTAAGGCATATTGAATATTCTTACTGGCAGCCTACTAACACTAAATATTTTAAATCTTCTAACATCCAAAAATACCCCTAAAAATCCTCTTAACAATCTGTATTTAAACCTTTCTGATTTACAACTAACTGATTATTAGCTACCAGTCACTACACAGCTATATCCTTAAGTCAAATTCACACAAATAAATCAAGAAGAAAAATCTGACCGAATAAAAGGTCTTGAGGAAGAAGAAGAATTAATGAACAATACAAGATTACAAACAACACGTTAAACCAAAAATCGATAATCTAAAAATAAAAATGAACAAAACAAAAATTATAACCAACACTTTAAACCAAGAACAACAATTTGAAAAATAGAAATGAACAATACAAAAATCATAACCAACACTTTAAACCAAGAACAACAATATGAAAAATAGAAATGAACAATACAAAAATCATAACCAACACTTTAAACCAAGAACAACAATCTGAAAATTTGAAATGAACAAGACAAAATCATAATCAACACTTTAAACCAAGAACAATAATCTGAAAAATAGAAAGAATAAAACAAAATTACAACCAACACTTTAAACCAAAACATAATACAAAAATTGATCAAAAGAAGGAAATAATTTAAAAAGAACAATCTGAAAATTTGAACGAACCCATATCGAACTCGGATCTTGGTGAATGTTGTTGTTCGTTCATTGAGTTTCACCATTGTTTGTCGGGTTGACGATGGACAGCAGCTGAAGATGACGACAACGACGCCTTCGGACAGCTGGGGTAACGGACTGAGGCTGCTGGACGCGACGACGATGCCATGGCTGCTGCTGGCGACGGACAGCATGTGACGAACTGGTCGCGATGAAGACGACGATGGCTGCTCGGTTGCGATGAAGACGACGGGACGAGCTGCTGCCGGCGACAGACAGTGGTTGTTTGGGCGACGGAGAGAGCTGGACGTGATGAAGCCGGTGGTGCTGGAGAAGACGCAGCTATGGTTGTTCGGCCATGACTGTTGCGTGATGAAGCCGGTAGTGAAGGCTGGTGGTTGGCAGCTAGGGTTTGGGCTAGGGTTTTGGTTTTTTTGTGAGTTGGTTGTTCGGTTGTGGAGAAGAAGACTTAGTCTTCTTTTCTTTCAATTGGGAAGAGAAATGTAACAAGGTGGCTGATGCATAAGTGTAGGGTTTGGGATATTTGGGTTTGGTAGGATTAGTTTTTGGGCCTAATTTTAATTCCGAAAATTGGCCCAATCCGAGTTTGCTCTTCTTATTTTTTCTCTTTTTTTTTAATTAATAAAACTAAAATTCTAAATGCCAAATGCGACATATTTTTATATTTTATTATATTTTTATTAATTTTAAACAAACAAACACGCACAGATAAATACAAACAACAAAAGAAAATAACGCAAAATCCACAAAATCACACACAACCCAAAACTATTTTATCTTGATTTTTTGGGAGTGATTCTCATATCGGACAAAAATCACGTGCTCACATCCACCATACACGTAAGGCTTTGTTCATATTTTCTTCCCGATGGAATTTAATTAGGAAGAATCACAATCTAGATTTATGGGGGAGATGTCTTCAGTAGGTTGCCATAAGGAAACGAGTTTGTTTTTCAGCGTTTGGTGTCCAATATGGCGTCCAAACAGTTTTACAGTAACTGAGGATTTACAGGGTGAGTAGAGGCGACATTTGTCAGTGGACGTGAGTGGTATAAAGCATTCATGGCGGTGGTCATTTTCTATTTCATCGAATAAATCCAAAGGTGTTATTGGTTTGGTGGTAGTGCGGTGATTGTAATATCCGTTGTTAAATATATAAGTTAATTCTAAAGGAAACAAAGAATAGTACGTTCCAATTTGCTTATATAAATGGACGATATATAATATTACATATCTATCTATCTATATTATTATAATCTATATTATTATAAAAGCATGAATAAAATATCGGTTTACAAAAATAACCTTATAATATTGAGTATAATAACACATAATAAAAGGATATAACCGAAATTCTAGATATTAGTCTTATAATTCTATTAGTTTTAGGATATAATACTACAAGTTAGGAATCCTACATAATTACTTTTAGAAATCCTATTAATATAATTACTTTCTTAAACTGTCCAATTAAAGTTAATTCAAAATTTTCTTCATATAAAATAATTAAAACGAAAAGAGAAAACCATCGACATTCTAAAAATATGAACTAAAACACAAAATCATGTAAAAGCATAAACGTAAGAATAATCTATATCCTATATTTTCCGTTGATAAAACTACATGATAACTTTTGTACTCTTTGTCCTAATATTCTAATCATACAATGTCAGGTCTGCCTCTATATTTTCTTTCAATTCATACCAAAGTATTTGCCATTCTTAATTTTAAATTGATAAGTAATTTATTTAAAAGTTAGTGATTAAATTATACTTTTCTATTTTTATAATTTACTACGGCAAAAATATTCTACAATTAGTATTACCATTAGCATAAAAAAAGTAATCACTGCTAGGAAAGTAGTTATCATTTAGTCATGTAATCCTATTACTTTTAGGATATACTTCTTAAAAAAATTGTTATTAATTTAATTTGAAAACGTATTACTATGTCCCATTACTAATCTAATTTGAGAATGTACTATATTATCCAAATTTATTTAGAAAATGAGAGCATGTATTACTATAAAAGTATAAATACAATAATAATATACCAAAAATAGCCCTAAAATATTAGATGGAAGAACTCATAGGGAAATGACATAACTGCAATTACCTATTATTTGGAGTATAATACCCTCTATGCTAATTTTAAATATTTAAGATTTTAAAATTTTATCTATTAAATTCTTATTTAAAAGATATAGAAAGGTTTAACAAAATTACTTTTAAAAGAATCCTCTATATTGGTAATACATTGCCACTCCATAATGTCCAATACCAAAAAAATATATACAAGTAATATTAAATGGACTGCATAAAGAGTTGAAATTGAGAAGGAAAAAAATCTATGATAATGTATTCTTATATTATACTTTAACTATTTTTCTAACCAGATAATATTTTTTTAATTAATTTATATAATATTAAAAAAATACTCAACTATTAAACAACAACTAAAACAATTGTGTGTGTGCGTGTGTGTGTGTGAGAGAGTAGAAGAAGAAAATGGTTGGTAAGAGCCAATACTAATAATGATTCTACGGACATAAATATCTAAAAGTAAAATGTCATATCTATATTTTACTCTTTAAAAATAAATTTAATAGTGGATAAAATTATAACTAATATTAAATATTCAAGACAAAAGATGAACTAATATTAAGATATGAATCAACATAGAATATTTTTTTTATGTTAAGACCAAATAATTAAATCTTTTAATTAATTATTTAGCAAGAGAGTCCACCTTGATTATTTTTTTAATTTATCATATGAGTATATTTCTTATTCAAGTTAAAAATAATCTTAAAGTACATAAATTTATTTCATAAAAAAGAGTGTTAGAACACAAACTAAAAAAGGTTAGTACAATATTAAGAATCAAACGGCCATACAATTATCTGTTGAAGCATAATCAAAGCTAAATTTTAAACAAGAACAAGCTTTCAAGACTATATTATAAAGAGTCGACTTTGATATAGGGGATTATCTTTTGTAGATGCCTCATACAGAATCGAAATAATATTTTTATGGTATGCATTACTTGCAAATATCAATCAAGAGGGCATGATATTATTAGCAATTAGTAAAATATGGTATACCAGAAACGATTTTATGATGGGGTCACTCATTTTAGATTTGATATATTTCTTCAAACAACTGAAATAATCATCACAATATATCCAAGTAGAGTAATGTTGCTAAATTTATAAGGAAAGCAAAATTGATAATATGGAATGAAGTACTTATGGCTAAGTGTCAAACAATTAAAATAATTGCTCGGAGTTTTGGAGATATGTTAAATATCAATGGAACTGTTTGGTGAAAAATTAATGATTTGGAAGGTAATTTTTGCGAGTACTAATAGTTCAAAAATCGACGAAAGCAAAGACTATAAAAACTAGCTTGTCAGATTAGACTTATGGTTTCAAATGAAAGTACTCAACTAACAAGAAATATAACGTAAGAACATATCCATTATTCGATGACTTCTTGCTTTGTGTCGAAAATGAAGAAGAGCATCTAATAAAAGATGATTTCGTAATAATGGTGCATTCAAAAGGGAATATTTCTGTCATTATATTAAAACATAATTTGTGAAAATTACATTATAGAAATTTAAAATGTATCTTAGTCAGCATAAATAAATATATTGATCAACCAAATAAAAGGTTGATTGCAAAAATTTATGGTAAAAATAAAATATTTTTCTATTTTTGACTCAACAGAAGATGATAAGATAACAACAAGTACTACCAAGAAGAATACTTAAGTATTTTAATACCAAATGGCCTTTTACCACACATGTTTGTTGTCAAGTTTATTAATTCTTATATATATATATATATATATATATATATATATATATATATATATATATATATATATATATATATATATATATATATTGATTTTGAAAAAAACATATGGCCATCATGCTACTGAAAAACTTAGATACGCCGAATAGCTTATGTAATGGTACATAGATGGTATATAGAAGTTTTAACTATAACAAAATACATGAAAAAATTATGATACTGGTCAATATACTTCTAATTATCCTCGAATTTAACTTTCGTCATCCGAAACTAAAGAATATCCTTTTAAATTTGCGTGAAAATAATTTTAGGTATCTTTATATTTTATAATTATGATAAATAAAGCACAAGGACAAACATCCTAAATATTAGACAATATTTATTGCAATATATTTTCTTGCACGAACAACTATATGTTGCACGTTCAAGAGGAATATCAATATTGACAACAAGAGTACTGATTTTAGTAGAGCAACCAAAGCATTAGAAGGAAACATACACAAAAAAAATCATCTACAAAGAAGTGTACGATAAGATACATATTCATCTAACTAACGTGACTAAATTGATCATTTGTGTAAGTTCTTATGATGTCCTTTCATATTGAATTCACGTATTATACTAATTTAATAATATTTTCTTACTTTTATACGATTTAAGTGTTTAAACCATCACGTGTTATTATTAACGTGCAACGCACGTTCATAGATACTAGTATAAGATAAAAGGCAAAAATCACTATCAAAATTCACACACATACAGCACTTTATTTACTTGTGTATATGGATTATGTGTATATATAACTCTACGTAGACAACTTTAATTTCAATCCATTCATATTTTGAATTACAAGAATTACGTGTAGCAAACCAAAATTGTTTAGGATTTGTGGTCAAATTTTTATAGGAATACGTTTTTCTAATTCTAGCTAAAATAAGTTTTATACTATTATAAATTGGGGTATTGCTAACGTATTTGAAGTGTAAAAAATTACAAAGGATTTGTAGTGAAACATAATTTAGTAGGGTTAAATCGACGCAGCCTTTCCTTGATGGAAACCAAAAGAAACAAACGTTCATTTCAAAAAGGAAAAAAGCTAGGGCTATATCTACCCAGCGAAATCACTATGGATATTCTCTCAAATTTACCCGTGAAATCCCTGTTACGGTTCAAGTGTGTTTCTAGGCAATGGTGTTCTTGGATTTCAAACCCAAAATTTCAGCTCTCGAATCATAAACGGCAAGGAGCGATCACTATGGTGTCTAAACCTAATTCAAAGTCTGTGGCCTTTCGATTTTTAAACCAACAATTCACTTTGAGAGAGAGCAAGTTTCCTTATACGATAAAGGATGATTGTATGATTTTGGGTTCTTGTAATGGCCTTATACTAGTTAGTATAAACGAGAATATTTACTTGTGGAATCCTGCCACCCGATTTTGCACCAAAGTTCTTGAGCTTGACAGATTGAAGGAAGATGGCTATTGTACACGCGGGGGACTTTGTTTTGACTCCTCCAAGAATGTTTACAAGGTAGTGCTGATTATGGATCATGAAACCCGAGATTATGGTGGTGAATTTGCTATAGTTGCTAGTCTTAAAGACAAAAGATGGAGGATAGTCAAACCCCAGATAGACAAGAATTGCTTAGTTTGGGAAGGGATTACACTGCATGGACGAATTCACTACAGAGTAAAGGTTGGCCCTTGTAAAGAAATAATTTATTTTGGCCCTAGTAAGGAAATAATTTATTTTGATCCTATCTCTGAAAAATTCCATATGTTTCCCGTCCCTGAGCCTAAGACTGATCAAGAAGAGAATGCTATAGTTGGTTTAGGAGTTTTAAATGAATGTCTAAGTATGGCTTGCTTGAAAGATGATATGGGGAGTATTGAGATATTGGTCATGAAGGAATATGGAGTAAAGGAATCATGGATATCATTATTTATCATAAGGAATTTAAAGATAAATCCTTCATATGTAATTGTAACGCCCTTTTTCATGACAGAAGATGGAGAACTAGTTTTGATTATATGTTGTGATCACGAAGAAAAAATTGTTATATACAATCCTAAGAATGATAGGAGTAATATGCAAAAGATTCTTGTTCACGGAAAGGAAGTATCTATTGATGGCACCATTAGCTATGTAGAAAGCTTGATCTCGCCAAACGAGTACTACTGGAGTAGAAAGCGTCACAGAAAGTTCGGAAAGGTTGTTTAAAAATCTCCCTAAACTTGTTTTTTAATTGCATAATAATTGATGAATCCGCATAAATGTGTTTTTGGTGTAATGTATTAGCTTCTGTTTTATAATCCTTTGTTCTAAGCATAAGAAAGAAATACCAAAATAGTTTTTTTATTTTGGTATTGCTAGCATGAATTCTCTACACTTTTTAATGTGATCTCGACTTATCCACCTCCTATAATATTTTTGTAAGCTTTAATGGTGTTTATTTAGCAACTATACATACACAGTTCCAAATATACAATATGGAGGGGGACTTTGTTTCGACTCCTCCAAGAATGTTTACAAGGCAGTGCTCATTATGGAACATCAGACCCCAGATTGAGTTTGTTATAGTAGCTAGTCTTGTAGATAGAATAGTTGCGAATTCACATTTGGGTTTCCTACTGTATAATCTCAAGGCAATGTATAGTTGAATACACAGTGCACATGCATAGAAAAACTAAGGGGAATATTCAAGTTAAGAGATACAGCATTCCTATGACAAAGGCAGAGGCGATCCGCCTATTATACAGCCTAAATAGGGTAAAAATAATGTTTTTGTTTACATAATCCCTTGTACATAAGAGAAACTTCTAATGTACGTAGTGGTAAACGGTTCAAAAATTACTTATGTCATAGTTCAAATCCCACTTGTAATTTGTGAGAACTTGTTTAGGAAAGAAGGGTTTGTTGATTTTTTGGCTTTATTACAAATGAACAAGACACCCTCTATTTGTACTAGCCTATGCAGAAGAATATTATTTAGAAACCTTTTGCTAGCGATTGAAAATTTAAGCTAAAGAAGAGGAAGCTTGAAAAGAGAAGAGAGATTTTAGATAAGAGAACTTGTTTAAGAAAGAAAGCTTTATTGATTTTTTGGCTTTATTACAAATAAACAAGAAACCCATTTATACCAACCTATAGATGATTCTAGATATGATTCTAGAAAATTTACATAGAAGATTCTAGCAATCTTATCTTCTTACAACAAACCAAAATGTCTAGATGTGTCTACTAGATAACCTTATCTTCCCACATCATTCTAAAACATCTGGATATGTCTACTAGATAAATATCAAGGATATTACAGTAGGACATTCTAGAAAAGTCTTATTTTTTTAAAAAAATGAACTTTATTTTTCCCACACCCTCCCTTAAAGTGACTTTTGGAAGCTATCCCACGATTATCGCGGAAGAACTCAACTGATTCTTTAGAACGTGCCTTGGTGAAGATCTCTGAGGAATTGGACGAGAATGCCAAGCTGGATAAGTTGAACGAGAATGACGAGCTTCTTTCAATTCTGAGGAATGCCACATATGCTTTATTAAGGTTTTGTAAAAGCGAAGAAAGACCTTATCGGTTTGAGCAGAAGGTTGGTTAATGAGTGTTGAAATGGTTACACCGCCATATAGTACAAACATTGCTTTCTTATGCATTCAAAATTTGTCACTGTGGGGGCCATTTAGTCTATCTTCTATCTTCTACCTTATATTACTAGAAAAGTGGGAACATCTAAAGTGAAAATTTGGAAGACTAAGGGTGTGTTTGGTACGAAGGAAAATGTTTTCCATGGAAAATGTTTTCCTAGAAAATGTTTTCATGGAAAATGAGTAATTTTATCACTTATTTTCTCTTGTTTGGTTGGTAAGTGGAAAACATTTTCCGGAAAATATTTTCTATGTTTGGTTAGAGAGTAAAAAATAGTTTTTTAAGAAAAATATTTTTTTTGCAACTCTCCTACCCCTCCCCTTCCCGAAGTCTCTAAAAATTGACACAATCTAAAGGAACTAATGTGATACTTTACTTTTTAACGCAAAAATTGCGTATTTTCGAATCGGTAAATTTATAATTTCTAAACCCGTAAACTTTCGAACTCATAATTTTGGTTGTAAAATATTGAGCCTTTAAATGATAAATAATAAAATTAAAAACTGAAAAATATATTTTAAAACTTTTTCGGAGGGGGGGCTGGGGGGCTGGGGGGGGGGGGGGGGGGGAGGGGGTAGGGGTGGGGGTGGGTGGTGCAGAAAAATAAGAAAACAGAAATTTAAAATTATAGAAAAAAAATTAAGGTAAAAGAAATTTTTTTTTGCGGGGTGGGGTGGAGGGGTAGTAGGGTGGATGGTAACGGAAAAACTGAAATTTTTCTAAAAAAAAACTGTTTTTTGGAGAGGGGGTGGGGTGGGTTGGTGAGGGTGAGAATGGTTGAGAAGGAGCTTTGGAAAATGTTTTCCCTTCTTTTGATAAGGAAAACATTTTCCTCCAATTGGAGGAAAATGAATTGATAAGGAAAATGTTTTCCAAAATATTTAAGCCAACCAAACATGGGAAAATTGGAAAACATTTTCCAGAAAATGTTTTCCTTCGTACCAAACACACCCTAAAATACCCATATTTGGTAGACTGATGTCTTTTCCCTTAGTCAAAGACTAATCCAATAACAATTTTATACAAAGATGTAAAGTGTACGCTCTATTGATAACAAGTTGAATTCATTCCGATATAAATATGCATCTAATGTAAATATACATTTTGAAGAGAGAAGTAAGCGAGAACTCGAAATTCCTCACTTAAGTAGAGATGAAGACGTGGATGTGTTATTACATTTCAAGACATGTCTTTTGTGTAATACTAGATTACATTGTTCTGTTATTTCTGTTGCTGAAAAATTGACTTTTCAATGAATACTTTTTAAGAAATTGAAACTTAGAAATTGACAAAACATAAATTTGTGACTTTACTGATAAAACGAGTAAAGTTCAACGACTTTAATAGTATAAAAATTAGTTTTGTAATTTCACTTATACAATCAGTAAAGCTCACCATTGCACCTTTTTCAGTGGCCTTAATAATTAGTGTTAAAGAAGGCAGGACCGTATTTTTTAGGTGCAACTATAAATAATGCTATATTATCATTGGAAAGAGGATGACTTTTCTAGTAAACTTACGCTACAATCGATTCAAAGCTTTATACCATCGATTCTATCTTCTTATTCTTTAATTTCATTACTGTCGTGCCCGCAAGTTCTGCTCTCAGAATTACTATTTTCGCGATTTTTTTTCACTTCAAGGATAAGTATTGCATGTTTCTTCAATTATTTTATTATTTCAGGATTGAATTAATTCACTTGTCTAGAAACCATATATAAATTCAACTGTACCGTTTTACTGGTAAACACGATAATTAACAAATTCACTAAAAGTTATTAGTAAGAATATAGTTAAAATAGTGCACAAAATATTCATATAGAATATAAAAGTATTACCGAATTATTTTTTTCTAATAGAAAATAAATATTCACTTACGAGAATATACAAACTTGCTCACTCCAGAAAATGCCAAAAATAAAAAAGATTATTCTTAATGGTGAGAAGGTGACGAAAATATTGATCGGTTGGGAATTTGTTTTTAATAAAAGAGGTAGTTTAATTTTAACAAATGCCTGCATAAGTCAAAAAAATGTTTAATAGTCCGTTTGGATTAGTTGAATTGAAGTAGCTGATAAACATTAGGTGCTAAAAAGCAACTTTCAAGCGCTGAAACTGATTTAACAAATAATCATTTACGTGTTTGAATATACGTGCTGAAATTGATAATAAGTTGATGTATTTGATTAAAAAGTGCTGATAAACTCTTCTTCTATTAGAATGACTTAAATAACCTTAGAACTGTTTACACTTGTAAGGGAATAATTTTAAATACCTGATCGATTCAAATACAAAATATTTTATTTGTCATTTTATTTTAAATACAACTATGCTTAGATAAGATAATATTTATGACAAATATAATTTATTTTATGATAAGCATATAATCATAAGTTACAATAATTAATAAATTGACAAAAGTTTCTCAATAAAAAATACACCTAACTAGGACAAAATATTGAAGAGGAACAAACACTGCCTTCGTCGCCACAATATTTAAAAAGTAATACACCAAAAATTTGATATGTTCTCATTTATTACATACAATTCAAATATTAATACACAATCACATAGATACAAAAGTGCGAAGGAAACAGAATTAATTTGATATCTTAAATAGTCAATGAAAATTACAAACTTGAGGGGAGGAGCTAGGGTTAGGTTGAAAAAATATCTGAGGCAGTGGGTATCAATATAGAAGTTTTCTTCTAAAAAGAAATATTTTAAGGATAAAATAGTAAAATTTTTGATAAACTTAAAAATATTTATAAGCTAAAAAGCCATAAGATACGTGATCATCTTATGACTTTTGGCTTATTTTTAACTTATAAACACTTTGACTTATAAATAATTTTAACTTTACCAAACACCCTCTAAAACTACTAGTTTGGCCAAACTAATTTGACATATTATAAGCTTAACCAAACAGTTCATGCGCAAAAGAAAGAAAGAAAAAGTGAAGGTGCAAAATATAGCCTCAATTGCCACGAAGTTGATGAAGTGTGAGAGTAGGTAGAATCCAAAATGGATTACAGAGAGTCAAACAAAATCCAAAACGGATTACAGATTTGTAGGATAAAGACAATGCTCACAAAGAAATCTTACAAAAAGAGTAAGCTTTGGTCATATATAGCTGTTCACATTCAACTGTTTTCTCCTTCTAGGCGTTACGTTTCTTCTCTTTTTTCAGGTTAAGATTTTACCTTGTTTTTTTCAGTGAATTGAGTGATGAATTTTTGTAGGGGTTTTCAGGTTTTTGATAATGCTTCTTAATTTTTTGTTTTATTGGTTTCTATATTCTGAATCTCTTTTCTTTGAGTTCTTGAAGTCTTGATTAAGTTTATGTATCAAAAACCGCATATATAGGAATGACCTTATTTGGATGATAAAATTTGTGTGTTTCTCTGAATTTTTTCAATCCTGGCTGTGTTAATAAACTTAAAACTACTTTTGATTTAGGTATTTTAGTTTGTTGAGTTCTTCAAGAAAATTATTTTACTACGAATGGAAATGCATCATGCATGTGCTCAAGTCTGATAGGAACTCAAAGTTGATATAACTTGAGCAATTTTTAGTAACAGCGATATCCGGAGGGGCAGTAGCACAAGATTTGAAAAATATGTGCCCGCCCCTCTACCCTTATCCACTTAAATACCAAGTTGTTGTCTATGTCAAGGTTCGAATCGTGATGTATGCCTAACCCACACATCACATGTTTTCTTGATTGTTTAGTGTGTGCCTATATGTCTCATGAAATCTGAGGCTTATAACCTGCATTTCAATATATTTACTGTTGTGCAGGTTTGGAAATCTTGAAGCTTTCCTTCAATTTTACTATTGTGAGTATTTAAAAAGTTACGTTGTTAGTGGTGCTGATATAGTAACCTTCTCAATTTAAAGTGCATAAAATATATCATAATGAATTCTACAATAATGAGCCTGACCTAGTAATTGATCCCTGTTACAATGTAGTATTCTCAAACTAGGCCATCACTGTTAAAATTAAAATACGTTTAGTGCATGTAGATTGGTAGATATTCAGTTTGTTTCTTGCAAAGAAACTTCATTAGTTGCTTTTAGATAGTGATTGATTTAGATTCCACAAGGCTATTCATTACTGAAAGTTCATTCATTTACCAAACTGTACAAATTTCATGCATTCTGCTGTTGCAAGTTCTGAACAGTTTCCATTATTTTGGAGTTTGTACTTCCGTACGTATGTGCACATAAGTTTAGTTAGGGTTGCTGCATAAGCTGTAAGATCTGTAATATCTATTCATCTTCCTTTATTTGTCAGTGTTTCATTAGTGGTAATCTTTTCGCCATGTCTCTAATTGTTTTCTCTAGCGGTTATGATAGAATTCTTAACAAGCTCTAAAGTAATGACAGATTGCCATATAATGGAAAGAATTTAAAGTTAATGGAACTTGATTTTGAATAAATGTTACTTTCCAACTGTATGGTTAAGACCAGTTACCAGTTAATTGTTTCATCTTCATTGTAAATTTCTGCTCTCATATTGATGTTGAGGATGGATCTCATCGTCAACTGGTAGTCCTCGTTATCTTGATCTGCATGTTAAACGCTTAAACAACAATCGAGAAACACTAAAGCTTATAACTTGACCTGCTTCAGGTGCGTAAGGTGTTGAAAGGAAATGACTCACACTGGTGAAACTTCTGAGGGCCATGGAACTGAAGGCAATACAACGATTGAGATAAAAGTAAAAACTATGAATTCTCAAACCCACAATTTGCGCATTGGCAATCAGGTACTTGTTTATTGATATTAACTTCTGAACTGTTACGGTGTTACCTATTTCATTAAGTAAAAGAAATTTGTGCGATAAATTAATTGTGCACTTTTAACACTAAACCATGGGGTTTTTGCTTGCACAACAAACCACTTTTTTTAATCACTTAAATGGTTCTCGGTTATGTGCTGATCTCCATTTGCAATTTCATGCAGATGAAGGTATGGAACTTGAAAGAACAGGTGTCTCTTTTGATAGGGATGCCAATGGAACAACAACGCCTAATCTATTGTGGAAAAGTCTTACAGGATGATGACCTCCTTTCTTCATACAGTATCCTTTTATTCACTTTATATATGATCATCTTTAGTCTAAAACGCATTACAACCGCAGTAGTTTCTCAAAGTGGCACTTTTCTTTAGACATCAAGTGGCAGTTTCCTTATGTCTCTTTGCTCTTATTATTTCTTTCCCCATCAGAGACTTAATGCTAATTAGATATTCAAAATGGTGATACTTTGCATCTGGTTTGCACCGTCCAGAGCATGCCACCCTTTGGTAATTCTCCCTGTTGCCTAGGTTTAATGAGCTTTCTTTAATACGATGTTGGTTGAGAAGTTGTGTAGACAATCTCCTCCTAAATATCCATTAGACATTGTTTACTAATTATTCTTTAGTTTCTTTTTGTATCGCAAGTGAAGTAGAAAATTTCAAAACCATTTAATAAGCTATGGGTAGTTTTCCGTCATTTCTAAGTTCTAAGATAGACGTGTCACCAGCTATTCCTTCTGTTTACTGGTCATGTGATTTTGGTACTTTGTCTTAACGCATTTTGGCCTTCGGCTCATTATCAGTTCTCTGTATTCTAGCTGAAGAAATTTATACTTCGTGTCTTTGCATTTGTATTCAGTTAACTCAATAATGCCCATTTTGAGCTAGCTGTTACTTACTCCTGCCTGTTCTATTTGCTCTACCTCAGGTGCTACTGATAGGATTTCTCCCAATACTCAACAGGTAATTTCATTTGCATATTATCATTTTGATCATCCTTATAGTTCTTATATCTCAACATGCTTTATGCGTGTATACATCCTCTGCAAAAAGCGTAATATTGAGGGGTTGTCGCTGCCGTTCAAAGTGTTATAGTATTTTCTTGGGATTTGTAATTTAGGTTGTACAGAAGTACGGTATAATATAGTCTGGTTGTTGCAGGAAATCCCTAACTCTATAGAAACTTTGTCACGATATCTCAACCGAATGAGACGAGGATTTATTATAAACGGTCAGTACTTCTCTTCCTCTTTTATGTTTTCCTGTCACTTTAGAGGTACGTGGATAAGTCATTTTCTATAATCAGGAACAGAAAACAATACGAATGAGGTACTCGGAAGTGCATCCAATACTTTCACTCCTTCACAAGGAATTGCAGAAGTAGAACTATTAGCAAGACTGCTGTCGTCCACTAGGGATGTGCTTATTAACCAAACTGCACAGCGCTTTCTTGTAAGTGCTTGCTCCTGCTTATGTTTTATTAACTGCTCTCCAATTCCTTCAAATGTTTTAAGATCAGTCGAACATTTTTGACTGGTTGGATTTTCTGTTGGCATAGGAATTGGAAAGGGATCTGCGGCAAAATCTGAACGTGCGTGATCCGAGGGTGTGCCAGGGAATCCAGTTAAATGCACAGACAAGAGTCGGAACACTGTTTAACAATCTAGGCACATATTTTCTTGAACTTAGCCGCACAGTGATTGGGAGCCGAATGGGTGACAATGGGGTATTATACTTTGCTCTCTACTAAATGGATTATATTTTCTCTTAATAAAATGATCATGTCTGTTATCGTCTGCAGAGTACTGCTGCTGTAGTTAATGCTGGCCCTGCAGTCTATATAACCGACTCTGATCCACTGTCCATCCAGGTAACCTCGCCATTGTTCCTCTACTAAAACCAAATCTATATCTGACAATTAAACTTTGTTAATCCAACGTTCTGTCCGTCAACAGGAAGTACTTTATTCTGTGCTGCTCTCAACAATACACAGCCTGATCAACTCTGGTTTAGTAAATGATAATCGAACGTGGCTGCACCAAATACAAGTTGGTACACAAACGATAGGAGGTTCGTTATGTAGGTAGTTCATAAGATTTGACATTATTTCTGTATGCTATTTAGCTGGCAAATGAGCAAGGTAAGATGAACGCTTAGATTTATGTGCACCATAAATAGAAATGAAATAATAGTCCCTTTGTGAATTATTACTTGCTAGCTTCCAATGGAAATACTTGTTTCCTTACCAAAATAATAAAACTGATTAATTGGCCCTTTCATTTTACGATGTATAAATTAGTGAAATTATATCTACGTGAAAATGAAACAGATGCAACAAAATTTCAGCACATGCAACTATGTCACAGTTCCAAGTCCGTATCGGCTATATGAATCATCTCTGACCATTATAATACAAAATTACAGTGAAGGTTGCAGCACATATAATGTAAAGAAAGTACCAGTAGCTAGAAGCTTGTAAATAGGTTAAGGTTAAGTTGGATTTACTAACTATATATATAAAAATGGATTAAAGGATCAAGATTTTGTTGAGCCTGAACTTGGTTTTAAAGTTTTCTCGAAGATGATTCTCTGATCTTTAATTGTTAATCAGGAGGACAGGCACCAAACGTGTTACGAATTAGATACACCAGATACTTTCTTAGACCCATAGTTGCCACAGCTGATCAAACTGAAGCTCAGGTGCCACCAGGAAGTGGCGTACCAACGGAAGTTAGCCAACTTTTGAGAAGTATGTTCCTCAGTGGTGAAGTTCAAGCTGCTACACCTGCAGGTGCAACTGTTGATGCCATCGTTGACAACACAGGGATATTAGGTGTATCTTCTCGACCATCAATTATAGAACCTAGAAATGCTAATGAATCAGCTGGTGAAGTAAGTGTATTTTACACCGTTAATGTTAAATACTACAATCTTATGGATAATTCTATTCGTTTCGGATTTTGACAACCATCGTTTTCTCTATACTTACACAACTAGCATAGACTCAGCTTTTATCATAAGCATCCATATGTTTGTGCAGCCTGCTAATGAAGATGTTGGGACCTCTCATCGACGAACAGCTGATTTTGCTGAAAGCTCATCACATGCGAAACGACAAAGGGTATTATTTACTGCAATTTAAGCTTTCTTCGTTTCCATTATGCTGACAGTTTGAGTTCTTTCATCTTCTCTACATAACACCTCTTTCTGTAATTTAAGGAAGAAGAAAACAAGGTAACATGAGAAAGTGGCATAATTTCAAACTGTCTCAACTTCAAAGAAAATAATAGTACAAGTTTCAGCCTGACTAACTCCTAGTTAAATCCATTAACTAGTGATGGAGCCAGAAATTCTGGTAAGGGGATTCACAATAATGTAAGAATGACATACTTGGGATTTGAACTACGATATAAGTAATTTTTGAACCCTTTACCACTATGTTAGAAGTTTCTCCTATGTCAATGGATTATACCGTCAAACAGAAAGCCAGAAATTTTCCCAAAGGTGTTCAAACTTGAAAGAATTGGAAAAGAATTTCCGGCAAAGAGTACTCAATATATGTTATATGCTTTTATAACATAATATTTAACCTATATACACAGTATAATTTTCTCGTAAGGATGGTCAGTTGACCTCCCTTTGAATGGTGTAGCTTCACCCATGTCATCAAACCTCTCTATAACAGTCATTCGCTATAAAAATTAAGTTTTTCTCGGAACTGAATTTTATATTATGTTATAATATATGTCCTCTATAACAGCACGTCAGTATAACATCGAAAAAATATCGGAACAAACGAGGTTGTATCTTTTAACTTGAATATTCCCTTAGTTTTCCCACGCAAGCGTATATGTTAAACAATCAATTAGGTTCCGATACTTCAGAGGATATATGGAATAGTTAGAGATTCATTTGAATGCAGCTTCGAGTTAATTATTTTTATTATGGTAGGTGCTGAACATGCTTATTTGGTTGCTATTTTTGACACAGATGGAGTGATGCCTTTGTTGTGGGAGTCTATTTTGTTGTAGTACATTGTGTATTCGGGTATCAGCTGGCGACAAGATGTTCCCGATTACTAATACACAGTTTCATCGTTCTTCAGCTTTGCAAAACTTTGTAGTTATTTTCTTGTCTGTTTTGCGACGATCTTAAAAACTTATGACAAAGGATTTTAAGCTTTCTGCTCATTGGTGCTGTCTTTTCGTAATATATGCTGTTACATACATTGCCTTGAGATTATATAGTAGGAATGCCAAATGTGAATTTCCAAGTATTTTTTCTTCGTGATGATATACTCAAATTACCCAAGCCATTGATGTGGTCATCAAACTAGGTCATAATTTAGGCAGGACAGTGATTTTGAGTGGTTCTGTATTCTAGAAAATACGGCTTACTGAATTTATATATATCAAGTTGATTTTTAACACAAGTACAAAAGATTAAAATCACCGACAGATTAGATCGGAAATTGTTTTCCGACCGAACAATTTCGGTTGAAAAGTAGTCAGAAATACGTTATTTTAGATTGAATACCGACCATTTTAGCCTCAGGAATCTGTCATTATCTAGTAGTGCATGTAAGCTAGTGCGTCACATATGGTATGTTCAGTCAGGTTAACTAGTTGAAACTTCAACAGTTTCTTTTTAAATTGGTTATATTCATTCTACTCTATGGTAAAAAAAAAAAGCATAAGCATCTTATACCATATATATGGGCGGCCCGACGAAATTTGTGGCCTAAAGTAAATTTTTACGAAGGGTCTTAACTTTTTATCAATACAATATATTTAGAACATCTACTACGTACTAAAAATTATTATTTTTCATCAATAAAATACTTTTAAAATATCTACTTCTAAATTTTTTTATTTTCAGTATTTTGTTTTTCTTAAATCGTATGATAATATGGAGGAGTCTCTTTAGTTATGATATTAGATGTATTTTTGTGAATCTTTGCTTTCACTTTCGAGTTAGTATAAACAACTTAATGCATAAAAATTTTTTTACTTTAGTAGTTGTGATCATTATAGTAATAGTTTGTGGTAAAAACATGAAAAAGAAATTTATGATACGTAGTGATTGAGTTCTTTTATATACTTAATTATTTATCTATCTTTTGTTTTACTTTACGGTCGCGCGATGCGCGGAAAAGATTACTAGTATAAATATAAATTAATAGTTAACTCCTAGCATTAGAGTGAAACTAATATTTCAAATTTACACAAATAAAATCCAACCATTTAGTTATTGGCAAACAAGGTAACATGAAGATGAGGCAAGTCCTATGATTTATATAAAGATATATTTTTCATAAACATATATTCTAAAATATATATATATATATATATATATATATATATATACCTGTCGCAACAAGGACGAAACTAAAAAACAAAAGTCGAAATGGATGATAAGTCGGTAGTACCAACCTTCCTTTAGTTATCAACCTTTGTACTTTTTAGTATTCTACAAAATCAAAATGACTTGTATGAGTGAACCTAGAATAAAAAGTGATACCAAATAAATATGTGATGTTTTGGGGTATGTTGGTGTCTTAGGTTGAGGTCTAGGGGGCATCGGGATGAATTCGGGTGGTCAAACGGACCCTTTTTGGTTGAAAATGGGATCAGATTTTTTGATGTATTAATGTTGCAGAAGGTTTGTTCTTCGCGATCGCGGGCGTGATGTCGTGATCGCGTAGTTGTTTTTGGCAGGTCAAATTTTTTGTTCTTCATGTTCGCGTAAGTGGGTTTGCGATCGCGGAAGGTTGGGCAGGAGAGCATCGCGTTCGCAACGTCAGGGTCGCGATCGCGTACTTGTGCGATTTAAAGCATCACGATCGCTTGAAGAAAGTCGCGATCGCGTATAAGGAATTTGGTGACTTTGGATTTTGTTCTTCGCGATCGCGGGAGCTGGGTCGCGATCGCGATTAATTAAGCATTTCAGGACCTTGGCATAATGGTTAAAAATATTTCATCCGCGATTTTGGGTCATTTTTCCTCCATGGTTAGTCATTTGGAGAATTTCTTGGTGGAGAATAAAGAGTGTTTCGTTGAGAATCAATTGAAGGTAAATTTTATGAGTTAAATTCATGATTTTATCAAAGAATCTTCCATTAATTTTCTGAATTTGGGCATAAATTGAAGAAATTAGGGCTTGGATTTTTTGCTATGTAAAATTGGAATTTGGTGGCTCATTTGAACTCCGATTTTGATAAATTTTATATGTATGAACTCGTGGCGAGACGAGGATTCCAAAATTGTGAGTTTCATAATTTTTTGAGAAGCGGGTCTGGGGCTCGAGTTTTGCTAGTTTAGAGATTTTTCCTATATTTCAATTGTTTTCGATTGGGTGTTATTCCATTAGCCTATTATGATATATTTGTATTGATTTTGGCTAGTTTCGATGCGCGTGGAGGCCTGTTTGAGGAGCAAAGGTGTCGCGGGTTAGAGGTTTTGCCGGATCAAGGTGGGTAATACTTGCAAATGATGTCCTAAGGGTTTGTAAACCCAGACTTGCACATCATAGTGCTGTATTGAGGTAACTTGCACGCCGGATAACGGGTGTGGGGTAGAGCACCATTGGAGATTGTGACTTGGTCCGTCCCGCTTAATAAAAATACTACCTAATTGCTTGAAATTAAATTGACACACTAATAAAGATATTAATTATCATGAACTGGACTGATTATCATGTTTGGGGCTTAGTGCTGAATATTTGAATCATTCAGGATTGATATCAATGTCTTGGCAATATTGTGCATATTTTCATCTCAGTCTAAGGATTTTAAAATGGTATTTTGCTACTCAACATTTTTATAAGATTTGAAAACTTAAACGAGGCTTTGATGACATTTTAGGTGTGAGCTGTTATGATACTGTTGCCCAAGGGGCTTATATGCATTCGTGACTATGCATGGATGGGGTTGCATGCCGCAGCAGGAGCGATATTGATATTGCGCTTAGGCTGTAGGAGCCCCTCCGGAGTTTGAACCCCCACCGCGAGCGCGAGCGCCTTTGCATAGATCGGCTGTATGCCATAGCGTCATGTGCATTGCATCGCATTGGATACATATATTGGCTTTACTTGTACTACGTGGCATGACATTTAGCACTCATACATTATTGGCATACATGTGTTATCTGCCTTATTGACCAAATACCCTGGTGAAAATTGTTAAGGAGTGCTGAGCCCAAAAGGCTGATTTGAGTGCAGACTTGCACTGTTTGAGGTTGTACCCAGGTATTGAACTGTTAATAATGAAGGACAGAGATGTTAAAAAGAGATTTCAAAATATACTTACACATGTTAAAAAGGAATACCATGAAAGTGTACTGCAGTTTAAAAGATGATTCTGTATTTTATAGCATGAGATAGTACCTTGTGTGGTTTTCTTTTCCTCAGCATTATTTACTTTATTACTGCTAAGTTGGAAGTACTCACTCGACTCCCTGCACCATGTGTGCAGATTCAGGTACTTGGAAGCTTATCTGAGCTTGGTGCTGGTCTAGAGCTCCACTTGGGATCGTCGAGGTAGCTGCCTGGCATCCGCAGGACCCCGCACTCCCCTTACTACTCTGTTATTTTGTTTATTCCGCGTACTCTCAGACTTGTAGAGTGACCTACAACATTGTATTGATTTTGATAGAGGCTCTTGGCTCGTGACCCTAGATCTTTGGGAAGTTATGTTGTATTTGGGAGATTTCGGGATATTTTTATAACTATCAGTTTATTTTGGTTTTCTTCACTGTTAATGACTTAAAATAAATAATTTTGAGCTCTAAGCTCGGGATGAGGATGTATTTGATCGGGCTTGCCTAGTCGTTGGGTTGGGCGCCATCACGACCGGGTTTGGGGTCGTGACAATGAACTAGAAATCCATATGCTTTACTAATTAATCGCATATCCTATGAAAACACAATCAACGATTTTCGGTCCTATTTTTACCCTTTTGGGTTTAGGAACTTGCACTTTTGCCAAACACCCCCACACTTTAAAATAATTCAAGTTGGGCTTCCTTCCTTTCTATTTTTCATATGGAATGGATTGTGTTTTGCTATGGGGTACTCGATTTAGTATTCGGTTAGCCGTAAGAACGGTTTTCCCCCACAAGTTTGTGGTAAATCAGAACTTATCAATAATACGTTCATCATCTCCTTTAATGAACAATTCTTTCTTTCTGCAATCCTATTGGATTGGAGCGTGTAAGGGGTCGTTGTTTGATGAATAATCCCATATTCTAAACATATTTGTTCAAAATGAGATTCATATTCACCACCCCTATCACTTCTTATCATTTTGATTTTCTTGTTAAGTTGTATTTTAACTTCATTTTTGTATTGCTTGAATGTGTCTATTGCCTCATCTTTACTATTAAGTAAGTAAACTTAGCAATATCGAGTACTATAGTCAATAAAAGTTATGAAATACTTCTTTGCACCACGAGATGGTATTGACTTCATGTCACAGATATTTGTAAACTTAGCAATATCGAGTACTACCGTCAATAAAAGTTATGTAATACTTCTTTCCACCGCGAGATGGCATTGACTTCATGTCACAAATATCTTTGTGAATTAAGTCTAAAGGATTTGAATTCATTTCAACTGAATTATAAGGATGTTTAACATACTTAGATTACACACATACTTAACATTTTAATTTGTCACATTCAAACTTTGGCAATACTTCCAAATTAATTATTTTTTATAAGGTTTTATAATTGACATGACTCAAACGTATATGCCATAATTCATTTGACTCAAGCAAGTAAGACGAAGATGAAATTTTATTATTATTTTCAACAGCCATTACATTCAGCTTGAAAAAGCCCTCAGTGAGGTAACATTTTCCAACAAACATTTCATTCTTACTTATTACAACCTTATCGGAAATAAAAATACATTTAAAATAATTTTTAACAAGAAGTCAAGTAGAGACTAAATTATTTCTAATCTTGGGAACATGAAGGACGTTGTTCAAAGTCACCACTTTGCCGGAAGTCATTTTAAGAAATATCTTCCTACATCATTCAATCTTGGCCTTTGAAGTATTTCCCATAGAAATCGTTTCATCGGGTCCAACAGGAGCATAAGTAGCAAAAGCTTCTCTAACAACACAAACATGGAGAGTGGCTCGAGAATCAATCTACCACTCTTTAGGATTGCCCACTAAGTTGCATTTGGAAAGCATAGCACATAAGTAATCAATATCATCATGCTTTTCAACCATGTTCGCTTGACCCTTCTTCTTGTCTTTCTTTGGAGCACGACATCCTATAGATTTGTGCCCAATTTTGTCACAGCTGTAGTAGTATCCACTGAACCGCTTCTTACTTGGGTTGTATTTCGGTCCAAAAGCTTTCTTCCTTTTTTTGTTCTCTTCAACAATATTTGCTATCATTATTGTTAAGTTTTCACGATGTCTCTTTTCAGCAGCTTTATTGTTCTCTTCGATTCTCTTTTCAAAGAAACAATCCATCAATTCAGAGGTTATTGCTAATTGTAATACAATAGTCCATTAAGAATTTTATGGACCTTATGTTTGAACTGTGTTGACTTAAGCGTAAACATTACATATTTTAGCAGACAAATAGCATCGATTCCTTACTCCTTCTTTGATCAAGAAGTGCTTTCATGTAATTGTATATACTGCTAAGAAATAACAAATATTTTCTTCATATGGGAAAACCATTGTGTTAGTGCTGTTAAGCCTTGCTGCTCAAATATTTCAACGATAAGGGAATCAATAACAAAATATAAGCAAAGCAAGACGATTAATGATGGCACATTCAACCTTTTCTCTACACATTTATGGAAGAAAGAAAAAAAAAAAAGGGAAGGAGGAGAAGGGGGAGGAAAGGAGCTGGAGTTGTTTAAAGAGTGGGTACAAGTTAAAAGTTTTAAAAAAAAATAGGTATAGGTTAAATGGGGGCGACCAAATAGGGCGCCCCATGCAATTTCTACGATAAAATTATATCATATATCACTTGGGCCATACAGCCCATCCGAAAGTAGCCCACATTGGAATTAGTAACCTGGTTTAGCCCAAGTTGTATATGATTTAAACTTGAGAAATTTTCCTATGTATACTATATATGAAACCTTATTATCAAAATTGTGCAAGTTATGGAAATTACCCGCCCTGTGTATGCTTTAACTACAAAATCTATACCAATTCAAAAATAGACAGAATCTGTCACGACCCTAGTTCACCAATCGTGAACATGTCGTGACGGCACCCAGTTCCCACGACTAGGTAAGCCTAACACTTTGCGGAATGTACAAGTTTATGAACTTTAAACAAGAAATAGCGGAAAATGATATAAATAGGAATGTAATCCGTGCCGCTTGGCACATACACTCGTCAACACACCGCATAAAAATACCACCAAGACCCGGAATCCCACGGGTAACACAGACTAAAAGAAATACAACCTGTGGCTCTATGTGTAAAGAGTATCTAAAACAACGAAATGAAGGAAAACATCTACTAGAACTATCAGAATAGAAGGAGGGCCTCCGGATCCGCGGACGTAGCAGATCATACCTCGAGGTCTCCAAATGTGCTGCTGATATCACCTAGTATGGGTCTGTCCTAATGTACCTGGATCTGCACAATAAAAGTGTGTAGAAGAGTAGCATGAGTACACCACGGTGGTACTCAGTAAGTGCCAAGCCTAACCTCGATGGAGTAGTGACGAGGAAGGTCAGGGCCCTACTGAGAGAACAATAATATAATGATGATAACAATAATAAGCAGCTTAAATAATTATGAATCTGAATGACGACAGTAAAGTGATTTCCGCAACCGTCTACAATGTAAGCTAGCAGCAAGTAAATAACTAAATAAAACTCAATCAACAAGTCCAGGACCCGTGGGAATCGAACCCACAGTCCCATTGACAAGAACTTCGGGTCTCCGGAATCGAACCCGTAGAGCTCATATCTCAATAAATAATCAATAACTCGAGATCTCCGGAATCGAACCCGCAGTCCCTACCAATAACTCGTGATCTCGGAATCGAACCCGTAGTCCCTACCAATAACTCGTGATCTCGGAATCGAACCCGTAGTCCCTACCAATAACTCGGGATCTCGGAATCGAACCCGTAGTCCCTACCAATAACTCGAGATCTCGGGAATCGAACCCGTAGTCCCTACCAATAACTCGGGATCTCGGGAATCGAACCCGTAGTCCCTACCAATAACTCGAGATCTCGGGAATCGAACCCGTAGTCCCTACCAATAACTCGGGATCTCGGGAATCGAACCCGTAGTCCCTACCAATAACTCAAGATCTCGGGAATCGAACCCGTAGTCCCTACCAATAACTCAGGATCTCGGGAATCGAACCCGTAGTCCCTACCAATAACTCAGGATCTCGGGAATCGAACCCGTAGTCCCTACCAATAACTCAGGATCTCGGGAATCGAACCCGTAGTCCCTACCAATAACTCGGGATCTCGGGAATCGAACCCGTAGTCCCTACCAATATCACGCCGGGTCTCTGGGAATCGAACCCACAGCCCTGGGTCTCCGGGAATCGAACCCGCAGTCCACAAGCACAACCAATTAAGGAATCCACAGAGAGAATAATTATGCTTAACTATAACTTCACCGAAAAATAGTGCCAATAATTAACAAGGAGTTCAAATAAGGCAATTAGGCAACTAAACAGTTAAGTGCTACCTAATCATGCTCTTCTAACCACTACCGGGTAAAATATCAAATTAACAACCAAAGACAGGGATATCGCTCATCGAACATTTTTGAATAAAGTACGTGTTCAACAACCAGCGCATGTACACGCCCGTCACCTCGCGTACAAGGCTTTTAAACTATCACATAATATCCTAGGGTGAAAATTCCCCCACACGAGGTTAGACAAGCCACTTACCTCAATTCCGGTACAACAACCGCTAAGACATAACCTTCTTGCCGCGAATGTCGGCCTCCACAAGTGTAGTATCTGATAAAAATCAATAGAATCACATCAAAATAGGCCAATTGGGCATTACCCAATCAAAATAACTCAAAATTCACCAAAACCCACAAGTTGCCAAAACCCGACTTTCGGTACGCTTATCGAAAAATCACGAAAAATATATATTCGGGTTCCTTATCTCAATACGAGTCTGTGCATATATAATTTATCGAAATCGGACTCCGTTTGCCCATTCAAATCAAAGATTTTCTAACAATTAGGCCTAGGGCTCAAACCCACCTTTAATCTTCCAATTTCAGTGAAATAATCATGGATTTCATGATAAACCAACGAATTAAGGTTAAGAAACTTACCCCCGATGACTTCCCGGTGATATCCCAGCGTTTCCCCTTCAATCCCCTCTCTTGGAGCTCAAAACTGGCGTTTTTGTGTATGGGGTCGCGGCTGAAATGTTTCTGGACTTAAAGTCACTGCCATGCCAATTTACTCTACGCGATCGCAGCACTGGGCTTGCGATCGCGATGCACAAAATCATGGGCGGCCTATTTTCCTCTACGCGATCGCGTGGTCCAGGACGCGATCGCAGTGCTCAACCTGACCATTCAACGCGATCGCATCACCTCGACCGCGATCGCACCGCTTTCGATTAACACCCTACGCGATCGCATCCCCCGCGTCGCGATCGCGAAGAACAACTACCGGTCCTCACTCCTCTACCCTACGCGATCGCAGACTCAACCTCGCGATCGCAGAGCTTCCCAAATTCACTCTACGCGATCGCATACTTCCCCTCGCGATCGCAGAGCCCAATAATTTCCTCTTACGCGATCGCATGAGCAGCTTCGCGATCGCGAAGCACAAAATTTCTCTGCAATATTGCAGCAGAACCAGCAGTGCAATTGGCACCAAAATGGTCCGTTTGGACCCCCGAATTCATCCCGAGGCCCCCGGGATCCCAACGAAAACCACCAACCTATTCCAAAACATGATACGAACTTATTCTAATCATCAAAACACGTTTAACAACATCAAAATCCATAATTCACATCGAATTCAAGCCTAAATTTCTTAAAACTTTCCGAATTGCACATTCGATCTAAAACCCGACCAAACGACGTCCGAATGACCTGAAAATTTGCGGACATATCCAAAATCACATAACGAAGCAACATAAATTGTCGGAATTCCATTCCGACCCCCGGATCAAAATCTCACCTATCGTTCGGATTCGCCAAAATTTCAACCTTCGGCATTTCAAGCCTAATTGAGCTACGGACCTCCAAAATATATTCCGAACGCGCTCCTAACCCCGAAATCACCTAACGGAGCTAATGGAACCATCGGATTTCCGTTCCGAGATCGTCTTAACACTGTTCCGGCTACGGACCATTTTCTAGTTTCAAAGCTCTTATTTAGGGACTAAGTGTCCCAAAATGCTCAAATTTTCGAAACCGACTCTCCCGGCAACCCACAATAGCAGAAATGAGCTTAGGGGAACAGTTAAATTAGGGATTGGGGCGTAATTTTCTAAAACGACCGGTCGGGTCGTTACATCTTCCCACACTTAAAGATTCGTTCGTCCTCGAACGAGCATAGAAAACATACCCGGAGTAGTGAAAAGATGAGGGTACTGGCTGCGCATATCCTGTTCGGTCTCCCAAGTCGCCTCCTCGACCGGCTGGCCCCGCCACTGAACCTTTACCGAAGCGATGTTCTTTGACCTTAGCTTTCTGACTTGCCTGTCTAGAATGGCTACTGGTTCCTCAACATAAGACAAATCCTTGTCTAGCTGAACAGATGTGAAATCCAACACATGCGACGGGTCACCATGGTATCTCCGGAGCATGGAGATACGAAACACGGGGTGAACTCCGGCTAGGCTGGGAGGTAAGGCCAACTCATAAGCAACCTCCCCAACACGCCTCAAAATCTAAAAAGGGGCAATAAATCTAAGACTCAGCTGAGCACATTAGCCTGATATATCTGAAGATATTCCCTCTTGTTTAAGCAATTAAGTCTTAGAGCCAAATTCCAACATCCGGAAATTCTATGTCGGGCTTGTTTTCATCAAGAGATCACTCAATATTCCTCAAACGCCGTCCTCAAACATGACTGCATAACCTTGCTGGATTCTTACCTTGCAACACAAAATCCACAGGACCACGATAATATTTTATGATCAAATTAGCCAAAAATTCAACGAATCGGATGCTCCCATTGCACCTCATGATCTACATAGGTCTCGTTCCAACTTTTACAATACTGACACGATGGAAGAGATGTGTTGATATCCATAACCAACTACTGAATCAACAATTCATTGGTCCATACTCCCGACAAGATCCATTACCTTGTCCTAAACCAGAGGATGATCATTTCCTCTATAGTATACTTCATATAATCAATTTTCACTGACCCCAAATCACATAATCTCATCTCACCCAGTACGAACTGCTCAAGCGATAAGCCACATCGGACATAATCAAAAGTCCCACAAGATGACACAATGTGCTACTAATCCACTAATACGTACGTGATACAAAGGAAGGCGAAAACTAGAGAGAATTATTCAGCTCTCACATAAACATGGGCCTCCTCAGAAAATAGGAAACATAACACATAAAAGCAATTATAGACACCGAAATAGACACCACATTGTTGCGGCGTGCAACCCGATCCCAACAATATTACCATGGCGGCGTGCCACCCGATCCCAACAATATAACCATGGCGGCGTGCCACCCGATCCCAACAATATAACCATAGCGGCGTGCCACCCGATCCCAACAATATAACCATGGCGGCGTGCCACCCGATCCCAACAATATACAACTCACACAAGGAGTCATATGTCGAGCTGAATAGTTCGTCACATCAAAATACTGACTATCGATCATAAGCACACTAAGGTGCATGATATCAGACACAATGAAACATATAGCGCTATAGGCTACAACTCAAGCACAACCGAGGTGCGATATAAGATCTGAGTCTCAAGAGCCATCATGCTCCTATAACATCACCGCTGAGCGGAACCCCAACACATAAGGAACTTACCAAGCCGTCTCACACTCATACGGCACAATATATCTTACATGAATTAACCAACCGCGAAATAAGACCGCGACTATCCCTTCATAAAGGGCGCATTGTTGGAAGAAACATAACTGGCCTGACGCAAGGCTCACTTCCACATTTAAATCTATCCACCGACCTTAAGTCTATCATGGTCGTGCCAAGATAAGTCAATAGTATTTCACAGTTCTATAACCCAATAAGCAGAGTGCCCTCCAGGCATAAGTTCTCAAATGGATGATATCACCAAACTCCTCATACTTGGTTTAAATTTCTAACCAATCAAGTGACTACAAGTCACACCTATACAATCTTCTTGTGGGTCAAGCTCCCACCATCTTCCGAATAATTAAACGGACTTGCACATTCAGCCCACCGGCTGCACTAACACTGAAAAGCGATCAGGAGTCCCTAACCGGGATGTGAAGCCTTTCTCATAGAACACCGACCTCAAATGATACCGATGTTAATACCCATCTTACTCAAAACACTGACACTCTTTCCCTGCTCATCCGAGCTCTTTATATCACATTCATTGACCAAACTGTGACCTTAGTCCTTCAAATTTCATACTACTCGCTGCACCCCACGTGCCAATATACGATAGACACAATTTCCATCATAGCTCTAGAACTGACGATAGGCTTATACTTCATCACATAAGACCTTCCATTTAACTCATTTTAGGAGAATTATAGCAACACACAGTGAGTTCTCATAACCGTTGAATATGCCAATCTCTAAGTAGTGGTCCAAGCCACCATAACCCTTTCCGAGATCTGCCTACTCATAACAGGCCCTTAACAGAAGAATACTTCAGAATTACATCAATCATTGCGGCCGACAAGTCTCAAATGCACCGCCACAAATCACATGCATAATTCGATCACGTTGCATGAATCGATCATTGACACCAATACGCCAACTCAACTATGGCTGATCAATCTACTTCCTTCCATGTTATCCTTGATTGCCTTAGAAATGTTAATATCTTCCTTCAATACCTAACTTATTCCAACCGCACTTACCCCGAGTGACCTTAAATCATGAGGCCATGCTATCTCGAGAACGACGACCATTTCATGTCTCTCAAATACTACACCACAAGTCAAAACATCATAGATCGTTTTGTGCTTTTCTTCATAAGTTGCTTCAAAAGCTTGAGCCTCAACTGTACTTATAGACTCAGAATTATCAGGCACCACACTTTACCTCTTGAATTCACTAGGACCACTATTGAGAACCATCCGGTTCTAACTTGCCCCAGTACGCAACCAACTCTACCGAATTTCTTTATAACATATGAATACCCTCTCGATAAAGCACCCAGCGGAATCACTTCCCGCGAAGCCTGCACCTATACGAGGCATAAATCATGAATTTTCCCTCAAGTTTGAACATGAGCCAGTAATGCTAAACATAACATGCATTCAACAATACATATACTCAAATTGCCACACATGGTCCTTTTCCCGTGGCTGCAATAACACAATAATACGCTGGTATCCATAATTCACACAGGTAATTAACCATGCGACCCAATCTTAAGCGGTGGGACTCTCCCACTTAGCCCAAGGCCACTATTACACGACTCTCGAACACATTATAACTATTCTCTCAAGTCATTTACTATTATTCAACTGCAACTCACTTGATCCAACGAATATAACCACCTGTGCTATATTAGCACTCTAACACCATAGGGTATGAACTCATCCCAATACAACCAAGCATATTCCCGCTCTATGTATCGAGCATTCTTTACCACGACAACTTAAGACATACTGTGATTCTCACACCTACGAAGCACCATGTAGCCTTCGCCGAAGTCTTCCCTGCCGATAATGAAATGTAGAATTATTATGGACACAGGAACATCAAAAGTCCCAACGTCATACCATACGAGTCTCAACTCTTACTCTTCCACAAGTTTCAAAGAACTTTTTGAATAGCACCTAAATACAGTGCGAGCCAAATCTGATATGATACATGACCCATAATTTGGTCGTTGGTAGTGAAATCCTTTCCGTTAGCACGAAGCCTTAAAGATACATCTTGCTAATCCACGATAATAGCCTTTATCATATGTACGTCTTCATCATAAGACAACCCAAGACATTGGTTTGGTACATGTCCTTCTTAAGACAGTTAAACTCATTTCCCCAGTATCTCTGCTGGCTGAATTCTTCGCTAAATAGATATCTCATATGAACCATATAGTCTTTATTACCACTAACTATCTTTAGATCTACATCCACCTTGTGATTCTACCTTTATTGTGACGATTAGGCAGTTAAGTAAACCTTCTCAAGACCATACTTATCAACTGAATGTCAGAACCTAGTGCACCCCCATGTGCACGGTTGAAGATCTCTCAATTCTATTGCATTATCGATATGGATGACACGCGGTAACAATGGTTGAGTAAATTCTTGACTTCCTTGAGATCTCTCTGCAGCGTCACGAACCGTCGGCGCATACTTGATACCGAGTGCGCAATTTCAATACACGAGTGGATGCAAAAGAACATATGACATAGGCTCCAACCGAATAAATGGCGCACGATAAGGAATTCAAAGAATTGAAGAGTTTCCTAAACAGTTACATAGCCCCTCGTAGATAAATACAGACGTCTCCGTATCGATCAGCGAGAATCTAAGTAACCGGTCCTGTGTCCCGTGACTCCTACGAACCTAGAGCTCTGATACCAACTTGTCACGATCCTAGTTCACCAATCGTGAACATGTCATGACGGCACCCAATCCCCACGACTAGGTAAGCCTAACACTTTGCGGAATGTACAAGTTTATGAACTTTAAACAAGAAATAGCGGAAAATGATATAAATAGGAATGTAATCCGTGCCGCTTGGCACATACACTCGTCAACACACTGCATAAAAATACCACCAAGACCCGAAATCCCACGGGTAACACAGACTAAAAGAAATACAACTGTGGCTCTATGTGTAAAGAGTATCTAAAACAACGAAATGAAGGAAAACATCTACTAGAACTATCAGAATAGAAGGAGGGCCTCCGGATCCGCGGACGTAGCAGATCATACCTCGAGGTCTCCAAGTGTGCTGCCGATATCACCTAGTATGGGCCTGTCCTGATGTACCTGGATCTGCACAACAAAAGTGTGCAGAAGAGTAGCATGAGTACACCACGGCGGTACTCAGTAAGTGCCAAGCCTAACCTCGATGGAGTAGTGACGAGGAAGGTCAGGGCCCTACTGAGAGAACAATAATATAATGATGATAACAATAATAAGCAGTTTAAATAATAATGAATCTGAATGACGACAGTAAAGTGATTTCTGCAACCGTCTACAATGTAAGCTAGCAGCAAGTAAATAACTGAATAAAAACTCAATCAGCAAGTCCAGGACCTGTGGGAATCGAACCCACAGTCCCATTGACAATACCTCTGGGTCTCCGGGAATCGAACCCGCAGCCCATGTCTCAATAAATAATCAATAACTCAGGATCTCCGGGAATCGAACCCGCAGTCCCTACCAATAACTCGAGATCTCGGGAATCGAACCCGTAGTCCCTACCAATAACTCGGGATCTCGGGAATCGAACCCGTAGTCCCTACCAATAACTCGGGATCTCGGGAATCGAACCCGTAGTCCCTACCAATAACTCGGGATCTCGGGAATCGAACCCGTAGTCCCTACCAATAACTCGGGATCTCGGAATCGAACCCGTAGTCCCTACCAATAACTCAGGATCTCGGGAATCGAACCCGTAGTCCCTACCAATAACTCGGGATCTCGGAATCGAACCCGTAGTCCCTACCAATAACTCGAGATCTCGGGAATCGAACCCGTAGTCCCTACCAATAACTCGGGATCTCGGGAATCGAACCCGTAGTCCCTACCAATAACTCGGGATCTCGGGAATCGAACCCGTAGTCCCTACCAATAACTCGGGATCTCGGGAATCGAACCCGTAGTCCCTACCAATAACTCAGGATCTCGGGAATCGAACCCGCAGTCCCTACCAATATCACTTCGGGTCTCTGGGAATCGAACCCACAGCCCCGGGTCTCCGGAATCGAACCCGCAGTCCACAAGCACAACCAATTAAGGAATCCACAGAGAGAATAATTATGCTTAACTATAACTTCACCGAAAAATAGTGCCAATAATTAACAAGGAGTTCAAATAAGGCAATTAGGCAACTAAACAGTTAAGTGCTACCTAATCATGCTCTTCTAACCACTACCGGGTAAAATATCAAATTAACAACCAAAGACAGGGATATCGCTCATCGAACATTTTTGAATAAAGTACGTGTTCAACAACCAGCGCATGTACACGCCCGTCACCTCGCGTACAAGGCTTTTAAACTATCACATAATATCCTAGGGGTAAAAATTCCCCCACACGAGGTTAGACAAGCCACTTACCTCAATTCCGGTACAAAACCGCTAAGACATAACCTTCTTGCCGCGAATGTCGGCCTCCACAAGTGTAGTATCTGATAAAAATCAATAGAATCACATCAAAATAGGCCAATTGGGCATTACCCAATCAAAATAACTCAAAATTCACCAAAACCCACAAGTTGCCAAAACCCGACTTTCGGTACGCTTATCGAAAAATCACGAAAAATATATATTCGGGTTCCTTATCTCAATACGAGTCTGTGCATATATAATTTATCGAAATCGGACTCCGTTTGCCCATTCAAATCAAAGATTTTCTAACAATTAGGCCTAGGGCTCAAACCCACCTTTAATCTTCCAATTTCAGTGAAATAATCATGGATTTCATGATAAACCAACGAATTAAGGTTAAGAAACTTACCCCCGATGACTTCCCGGTGATATCCCAGCGTTTCCCCTTCAATCCCCTCTCTTGGAGCTCAAAAATGGCGTTTTTGTGTATGGGGTCGCGGCTGAAATGTTTCTGGACTTAAAGTCACTGCCAGGCCAATTTACTCTACGCGATCGCAGCACTTGGCTCGCGATCGCGATGCACAACTCCTGGGCGGCTAGTTTTTCCTCTACGCGATCGCGTGGTCCAGGACGCGATCGCAGTGATCAACCTGGCCATTCAACGCGATCGCATCACCTCGACCGCGATCGCACTGCTTTCGATTAACACCCTACGCGATCGCATCCCTCGCGTCGCGTTCGCGAAGAACAACTCCCAGCTCTCACTCCGCTACCCTACGCGATCGCAGACTCAACCTCGCGATCGCAGAGCTTCCCAAATTCACCCTACGCGATCGCAGACTCCCCCTCGCGATCGCAGAGCCCAATAATTTCCTCTTACGCGATCGCATGAGCAGCTTCGCGATCGCGAAGCACAAAATTTCTCTGCAATATTGCAGCAGAACCAGCAGTGCAATTGGCACCAAAATGGTCCGTTTGGACCCCCGAATTCATCCCGAGGCCCCCGGGATCCCAACGAAAACCACCAACCTATTCCAAAACATGATACGAACTTATTCTAATCATCAAAACACGTTTAACAACATCAAAATCCATAATTCACATCGAATTCAAGCCTAAATTTCTTAAAACTTTCCGAATTGCACATTCGATCTAAAACCCGACCAAACGACGTCCGAATGACCTGAAAATTTGCGGACATATCCAAAATCACATAACGAAGCAACATAAATTGTCGGAATTCCATTCCGACCCCGGATCAAAATCTCACCTATCGTTCGGATTCGCCAAAATTTCAACCTTCGGCATTTCAAGCCTAATTGAGCTACGGACCTCCAAAATATATTCCGAACGCGCTCCTAACCCCGAAATCACCTAACGGAGCTAATGGAACCATCGGATTTCCGTTCCGAGATCGTCTTAACACTGTTCCGGCTACGGACCATTTTCTAGTTTCAAAGCTCTTATTTAGGGACTAAGTGTCCCAAAATGCTCAAATTTTCGAAACCGACTCTCCCGGCAACCCACAATAGCAGAAATGAGCTTAGGGGAACAGTTAAATTAGGGATTGGGGCGTAATTTTCTAAAACGACCGGTCGGGTCGTTACAGAATCTGCCTATTATAACGCGCGAAAAACAGGGCAAAGAATCTGGGATTGATTCTTTCACATTAAATACACAAATTCAAAACGTAAAACATACACTGAAGCTGCGTAAATCACCGAATAACTACAAATTCAAAAGAAGCATATCAATTCAACTGATTCTCTCTCATTATTCTTCAAATTCAAGAAACTCAAGCTGCGAAAAATTACAAAGAAGCTGCGAAATTCTCTGTCTAACTACAAATTCAAAAGACGCATATCAATTCAACTGATTCTCTCTCAGTATTCTTCATTAATAGTTGACAAACTATATCTCAACTACAGAAAACGGTGGCAAAAATATCAATTATGCTTAAAGTGAATGGAAATTGGGATAATTGTGGAAGATACATAAATTTTGAAGTTGATGCGATTGTTGTTGATGATAATTCAAGCTACGGAAATCTGATTTCTACAATTGCGGAATAACTTTCGATTGATACATCACAAAAAATTGTTGTAATTAAATATATTGTGAACGAAAATTGTCCTCCAATGGAGATCCGTAATGATATGGGTGTTCATGTGTATATGGAGACAAAAAAGAGAATAAAAACTTAGGTTCGTATCCTTTATGCATAAGTGTAAGCGATTTCAATATGGAATTGGATCACAAACGAGAACACAGGTGCAGGTTTGTCTAATTCGACATTGCAGAAATCTATTGGTTTTGTGTTTTCACTACAATTAACTACATATATCTACAATGAAACTACAAATAATATTGTTCTGGATTTTATGAAATATTATTTTTTTCAATTTATCTACATATTGTCTACATTAATGTCTATGTTACTATACAGGTTCGTCTAGATCCTTAAAGTTACTTGAAAATACAGATTCATCTTTAAAATACTGTTAACAGTCAATGTAGATTAATTGTAGTTATATTGTGGGTAAATGTAGATTGCATATATAAATATATATATATATATATATATATATATATATATATATATATATATATATATATATATATATATATATATATATATATATATATATAATTGTATTTGTAACTGTTTTGTAGGTAAGCTTTATATAATCTTTTATTAATAATTGAGCTAACATTTTTGCTATTTTTAATTGAAATTTAGGTGAGGGCTTCAACAGATCATTTACATACTGTGATAGATGGTGTGAAGCGGTACATTGTGTGTTTACAAAACAAGAAATGTAGTTGTGGACAATTTCAATTCGATAAACTTCCATGTGCACATGCATTGGCAGCATTAAGGCATAGGAAGGAAACATACGAAAACTATTGCAGTTGTTATTACACAAGGAATAACCTTTTGCTTACATATGAAATGCTAGTAAATCCTCTTCCTAATGAAAGCAAATGGGATGTGCCACAATATATTTTGGATGAGATAGTAAAGCCACCGGCGATGGATAAAAGGCAGCCTGGCAGACCTTAGAAGGAAAGATACAAAAATATTTGATGAAATAAAGACAAAGAAATACAAGGTGTCATGTGGAAACTGTGGATGTGAAGGGCATAACAAAAGAACTTGCAAGAATGCGCCAAAAAAAAACTAATCCTTATGTACTAGAATAGTTTTTAGAAATAAATAGTAGTGAGTTCAGTATTACTGAAAGTTGTGGTGTAACAGTTTAACTTGTCAAAGAAAATTAGCCTTTCATGGTCTCTAATAGTATGTATCTACATTTTAACTATAGAAAATTTGATATAACTTGTTTTTAAGATGGATTGTGTTATTATTTCATTGACTATGTTAGAATGTAACTACAACTACAAGTAATTATCTGAAACAACATTTTAAGATGGTTTGGGTTAGTTTTTTGTTGAATCTGTTAGACTTTAACTACATTTTAACGACAGATAACTATATATAACTACATTTCAAATACAATTTTGGTGTTAGTCCTTTATGGACTCAGTTAGCCTGTAACTATAATTTAACGACAAAAAGTAATAGTTAACTACATTTTAACTACAATTTGTCTTTACATACATAACTTAAAGGAAAAAATATTCAGGTCACCTGTAGAAGTTATATATTTTTTTTACATTTAATAACAATTAAACTACCAACATCTTATACTAAAGAGTATAAAGCATTGTAGTTTAATTGGAACTATAAACTACAATTAACTATGATGTATTTCATAAAAAGTATATGAAGATAAATTGTAGGCAAGTATTATAAAATGAAATCAAAGTAGTAAACTTTAAACATATAAAGTATTGTAAATTCATAATCTGTAATATGTATTACAGATTAGTCAAAATAAACTAGTGTAAACAACCAAAATACCATATTACCTACAGTTTAGTCAACTTAAACTACAAAATTATATACAACTACAATTAAACAGTCAACTAACAACAGACTACTCTATCTCTTTCTTCTAATTACTATAGTCCTCTCATTCTTTGCAGGTGCACTCTTCCTCCTTGCTAGCCTTCATGTGACCTCACTTTCACTAATCGACCCATCTTCTTGCTTCTTGTTGCATAGTCCCAAAGTAGAGCTCCATAGCGTCTACGGTGTTGGTCGATATCAGAAAGGTCTTCTTTTGGGATTGCCAAATCTTCGAGGCTAACATACTCCGCAAATGCAGCCACAAACACACCACAATCACTGCATAATTGAGACAATAATCCACAAATTTATTTAAACTTTGTATTTAACACAAAACACTTGAATCATTAATTTTTTCAACTAAAAATAAATTAAAATAACTGTAAATAAAAAATAATAATGAACCTTCAGAATATGAGTGTTTTTGTCAGCCAACTTCTGCACTTTTTTTGCTGCTTTCTTCTTTTTTGCTAAAGATGAACTTGTGGATACCTTTGATTTTTCCGAACAATGGCATTTTAGGGGCTTCTTCAACAAAATCATCATCTGAACACTTCTCTTTACCCTTACATTTGAGTTGCTTCGTGGATTGTTTAGAAACACCAACATCATCAAAATCGTGCACTAGCTTAGTTCCCATCTCCGCACGAATTTGTCTGGGAGATAGAATTTTACTACTATCTACACTTGCATGTGTAGCTTTTACAGATTTTAGTGCCGATTTAGGTGTTAAAACACCCAAATCAAAAGAAGGTATATCAGGTATTTTTAATTTTGGAGACAACTTTTTGGGGGTGTTTATCTTCTTCATGATTTGTGAAAATATTGGTTTGAAACCGAAATGTGTAGAATATAAAAGAAGAAGAAGCTTCAAAAATCGTGGGCATTTTTTTGTTCAGAATAGTACAGTAATCGTGCAACAATAGTGAAAACATGGATGTGGGTTGTGGGGGGGGGGGAGGGAAGAGTAAAACGTGGTGGGTGTGGGTTTGGGTAGGAGAGAGAAGCGGGTAAAATTTAATTGATAGAATATTCCCTCCTAAATTAATGCTTATATTAACTACATCATTAATTAGGACACTAAATACAATTATGGTACAAATATTGTAATATGGTATACTGAAATGTAATTAACACAAAACTTAAACATTGAAGTCAAAAAGATTTCAAAAATTGTACATATTGGTAAAAATTTCTTTAAACTTTTGTTTTTACCCGGTAACCCACAAATATTATTAGAGTGTTTTAGTTTTCTTTTTAAATTTTTTCTCTCTCACTTCTTCTCACACCTTTTTCACAGAAGTACGAAGGCAACCGTCCTCCATTATTGCGTTTCAATTGATATTTTGAGCTTTCACTCTTATTTTCAAGTAATTTTCATTTCATTTTATGAGTGGGGAGGAAGCAGAAAAAGATGTGATTTGTGAGGTGTCTCAAGAACTATATCTTTCTTTATCTTCGTGTGACGTGTAGGTCATTAATGTTTGCATTAGGGTGAGTAGTCTACATTACACCCCTTTAGGATGTGACCTTTTCCGGCCCGAACCTTGCGTGAATCCAGAACGTTTGTCTTTTCCCGAACTATATGTAAATCTGGCACGTTTTGTGTGCCGGATTGCCGCTCTTTTCCTTTATTTAAAAATAATGAATTTAAAAGGGTAAAAAGATAAAGAAGCAGTTCCACAAGAAGATTTTTATTTCTAAACTCTTGATGAGAAACTCCTAGACACCTCTCCTAGACACCATATTACTTCATGTCCAATATTTCAAGATCATTATCATATTCCAAGCAAGTCATATTCTAAAGTTATAGTAGTATGCACTTGTTGTAACCATCTTCAAGACCTCTTTTAGCAATCCTATTTTTCCACCATAACAAGCAGTAGAGCGCATCAACAAGAGCCAGTAAAAGACACATAAATACCACACTTAAAGCAAGTCCTACATGGCTCAGAATTTAGACAAATACAAGAATGATCTGCGTATTCGGTATAGAATGAAACCAACCACCTCTCATACAAAAGTAGGGAAAGCATTAATGACCAACCGGTCATCATGAATTGCTCTAACAGATTGATAGAGTTTTAAGCTATATTTACTCTACTTATGTGGTAAGTTGTTCATCGAAGTTTACCTGATTAGCACATTTTTTTTTTAACAAAGTATTTTTTGAATTTGTAACTTAAATTTCGATCAAACAATCCCCAATTTGCTCCAAATGATCTTTGAAACAAATTATGTAAAGGAGCTTGTCATTTAGATAGATGGCAATACCTAGTATGAAAATAAAATATGATAAGGCAAACTTTTTTGTAAGTTAATTGTCCTTGTGTGTTTCATAATTGTAATAGTATTCTACTGTAATAATGCACTAAACATTTTTTTTCTGAGGCAATGCCACATCCTCCTCGGGTGTATTCCATGTTATGCAATGACAAACCAGACTAGTGGAAATTTTATAATAAAAAAAGAAACAAATTAAAGCTTCCAAACCAACAGAAACAATCCCCATCCAACAATCTAGTCAAATAATACCAAATCAAAAAACACCCACTTTGTCTTCCTCAATACTTTCTAGGGTCCAACAATGGAATTAAAAGCTTTTTATATTAAAATATTAAATTGGTGTTTGAACGAAAATTTAGGCAGAAATTATCTAACATTCATATATGTTTGACAATAATGGATCATTAACTTTCTGTATGGGTCAGAATTCGATCATATACTAATCAACGACGTTAATTATTATTCTCGGTTAATGCAAGATTAATAAATGGCACGACATCCCTTAATCCTAAGATGATCGTTACGATTACGGCCCATCCGTCATGTTAAAAACAACCTCTTGATGTGGTCCCAGCTACCAAAGGCCAGCTTATACAATTCATAGCTATAAATATCAAGAAAGGAAGCAAAAAAAAGGGGTTCATCTCCTTCCCCATGGGGACTCTAAAAACAGAGAGAGAGAGAGAGAAAAAGGAGAGAGAATCGGAAATACACCAAAGAAATGGAAGATCAAAAGAAAGTATGATTGTAAGGTTCTAAACCTCTCTAAGGAGAGACAGACCACCCTATTATCATCAATAAAGATCATCTATGTCTTCAACTACTAGAAGAGTTGTTTTTAATTATCATTTCTTTTACTTGATTCTCCATTTATTACGACTTGCTATAATTGTCCCTCAACTCATATATATATTATTTTGCATTCACAAAGTAACCGATAACTTTTGAGTCAAACAATTTGGCGCCGTCTGTGGGGATTTCCTAGCAAGATCACGTAGTTCTTCCTAGAATCAAAAGGAAAAGAGGGACATGGGAAAAGGGAAAAACAACCTGACTAGAGCAAGCCTGCTCCTTCTCACCCACACGCCCGAAAATCCAGGCATACACCGCTCGAAGCCTCGAAATCAAAATCGAGCTTAGCCATTCAACACTTCAAACAATTAACAAATTCAACTACGGTTGAACTCAAACTCGGGCTATGCGCCCTCGCCTCTGAATAGTAAACGAAGTTCAACGATAGTTGAACTGGGACTCAGGCCATGCGCCTTCGCCAACAAATTCAACTACGGTTAAACTCAAACTCGGGCTATACGCCCTCACCTACAAATAGTTCAACGATAGTTAGACTGGGACTAAGGCCATGCGCCTTCGCCAACAAATTCAACTACGGTTGAACTCAAACTCGGGCTATGCGCCCTTGCCTCCGAATAATTAACGAAGTTCAATGACAACTGAACTGGGACTCGTGCCATACACCTTCACCAACAAATTCAACTACGGTTGAACTCAAACTCGGGCTATACTCCCTCGCCTCCGAATAATTAATTAACGCAGTTCAACCAGTTGAACTGGGACTCAGGCCATGCGCCTTCGCCAACAAATTCAACTATGGTTGAACTCAAACTCGGGCTATGTGCCCTCGCCTCCGAATAATTAATGAAGTTCAACGACAGTTGAACTGGACTCAGGCCGTGAGCCTTCGCCAACAAATTTAATTACTGTTGAACTCAAACTCGGGCTATGCGCCCTCACCTCCGAATAGTTAACGAAGTTCAATGACAGTTGAACTGGGACTCAGGCCATTCACCTTCGCTAACAAATTCACATACGGTTGAACTCAAACTCGAGCTATGCGTCCACGCCTCCGAATAGTTAACGAAGTTCAACGATAGTTGAACTAGGACTCAGGCCATGCTTTCGCCAACAAATTCAACTATGGTTGAACTCAAACTCGAGCTTTGCGCCCTCACCTCCGAATAATTAACGAAGTTCAATGACAGTTGAACTGGGACTCAGGCCATACGCGTTTACCAACAAATTCAACTACGGTTGAACTCGGACTCGAGCCATGCGCCCTCGTCTTCCAAATAATTGAGTAAGTTCAGCAACAGTTGAACGGGGACTCAGGCTGCGTGCCTTCGCCGGCAAATTCAAGCGCAGTCTAGCCGAAACCCAAACGGAACCCCTCCACCTACAAACTCAAAAAAAAGGTAATCAAATTGTGGCACGGGTCAAGCATCCTTGCCGGCCAAGTAAGTACATCCAACTCTAACTGAAATTAGAGGCACGTAATGTCTGTCCTTGGTCGAGCTGCCAAGTCGCGTTATCATCTTCACGGCCAGTAGTCCAACTGCGCTCGAACCAGGACTATAAGGCTAAATAGCATCACCCCCAAAAGAATGGCCCGAATCGACCACCCCAAGTTGAGAAGGAAAGGCCACCGACATCTGAAAATTGACATGCCTACCAAAGTCAAATATCAAAATCAAACTGCCCCCTTAAACGCGGGCAAAACAAACATTAAACAAGTGACGAAAAGCTAATTCCTTCTTATTCATAAAACAATCACGGGTTGTGCCCACTTACATCCGGCCGATAAACGGCCAATAAAAAAACAAAACAAAAAAAACAACAACTAACAAGACAGCGCACGCCAAACAGCAAGGAAAAATAAGAAAAAGGGAAAAGAGGAAAAAGCTATTTTCTATTCGGCGCCATCTGCACCGCTCTTGTGCCATCTGCATCGCCACCTGCGCCATCTGCACCGCCGCCTGCGCCATCCACACCATCGTAAGCTCCTCCCGCTCTCCCGCCAGCACCATCATCAACCCCCGGCATTATAGCTGTGAGCACGTGATTTTTACCCTACACATGAGTTATTCTTATAAAATTCAAAATAAATGATTTTTCCTTATTTTCTAAATTTTGTGTGAATTTTGTGTTAGTTGTTTTGCATGTTATTTGCGTGTGATAAATGAAAATACAAAAAATTACGTCTTTAGGAAATTAATTCATTTTTAACAAATTAAAGAAAAAATCAAAAAATTAGTTAGCTTTTAAATTGAAAATTGTCAAAAAGAGGTAATTAGTTTAATTTTTAATAAGTTTCAAATAATTACAAAGTAGAATAAATACAAAATACAAAAAAATACAAAAAGAATAAAATACAAAAAATACAAGTTAGATTAACAAGAAAAATACATGAACAAAAGGAATTAGGCTCGAAATTCCCAGGCCCAAAACTATCTCCAGCTACCCCAGACCCAAACGGTCCCCAGCCCAAATGCCCAAACCGCCCATACCCGGTTCCCCCTTGCCATTCAATCCCAGCCGTCCTAGATTTCGATCTAACGGTCCAAAATTATTCTTGCAAATTAATTAATTCCCACTATACAATATACTTGAGACAAAAACCTAGGACACATAAGAAGACAACATTAAACACAAACACTTTTGTCTCTCTTCTCTCAAAACACAGCCGACCCTCTCTGCCTCTTCATCTCCACTGCCGTCGCCGCTAGGGTTCCGCCGCGGGCGGCGGCGGCCGGCTTCCTTTCACGTCCAAACCAACATCAAATTACTCCCCTTCATCTCCCCATCCCATTTCTACCATTAGTCACATTCAAATACCAACCAAACTCCTCAAAAACTAAACCCTAATCGAGCCGCCACCCACATCCCATGGCACCGCCACTTCAAAATCACTCAAAACTCACACCCTGTCGTTCTTCAACTCCCTCAACACTGTATCAAGGTCTCAAGCCTTAAGAAAACGACGGAAAATACTTAAACATGCAAGAAAACTGCAAGAAAGGCTGCCGGAAGAGTTTGAATTCAAGAAAAGATTCAAGAAAAACTACCAAGAACAAGAAATTGAAGAAAAGCAGAAGAAGAAAACAGAAAAGAAAAAAAAAGGAAAAACAGAAAAAAGAAAAAAACGGCAGATGAGCTAAGTTTTCATTTCGAAATCTGTTTCCATCTTCTCTGCTAATTTTTGCATAATGTGAATCCGTTTCCTGCTTTTTCTGATTTTTGTTTCTTTTGATTCGTCTTTATTATTAGGTTTTCTGTTAGAATCCTAGTTTCCATCTTTTCTGATTTTTCATATTGATAAATAATTTGTAATAGTAATATTAGACCATATTTTTGTTTAAGACATGGCAGTCTCATATTTCTGAATTTTTGACTGTTTTCGAGAATTGCATGTTGATAATTTTGTTTTGAATCTGTTACTTGAATTTGTCGCTCGATAATGCGTTTGGAATCTGTTACTTGATAATGCTGAAGGATGAGTAAATTCGAATTGATTAGCAGGATAATAGTTAATTAGGATAGTGTTTAAGTTAGGGTCGATTGGTTATAGCTGAAAATTAGAAATTAGTTCAATTATAAGATTCGCTCCTTAACAATCATGGGTTCAAGTAAGTCGATAATTAAAATCACATGCTTCATATCCACCTAAGGTTCTTACATAAATAGACTCAATTACGATTAAATATTCTGATTAACAAGATTCAACCATCTATCAATCTGTTCCCCCGAGTCCTGTTAATTGGATGATTAATCATAAAGTGGCTATGAGTGTAAGACTGCCTGATGTTGGCTATTGCTGTAATGTGATTTTGATTTATTGGCTGTCTTGAATTTTGATTAGTTAAAATGGCCAATTGGTTAATTAGACTAATTACCTAGTTATGGCTATTTGATAAATACAGTTCTAAATATAGGATTCTAAAAGGGTAATAACTATTAGAGCAGTAGGGTTATAATTGGGAAATAAAATTGGTTAATAGTAATTGGTTAAAAACTTAAGGGCAGTTTTGGTATACAAAATTGGAGTGCTATAATAAAAGTAATAAAGCAGGGGTAATTTTGGGCATAAAAAGGGTAAAATCAGTAGTTTCCCCTTAACAAGCACGGACACAATAGGAATTCCAAAGAAATGGAACATGGTAGATTATTCTAGAAGGGGTTGTAGTGTAGATTTCACTAGAGTAATTGCACTAACTTGTGCAACAAGTTAAAAATTGGAGGGGTTTTAATGAAATAAGAAATTCAGATTTTCCTTTGATTTTGGCCTATAAATAGGTATTTTCATCATTAATAAAGGGGGGTTCAATCTGATTTTAGAGGTTTCTTTTAGCATTTTTAGTCATATGTACCCTAGAAAAATCCCAAAAAATACTAGCTAATTTTCAGATCTGAAATTAACATTTCAGATTCATTTTCTTCTATTTTTCCTTCAATTCATATCAAAAATCAAAAACAAATATAGTAGATTCATCACTGATTGTTAGGAGACTGCTATTTGAATGAGATTTGGTTGTGAATCAACTTGAAATTCTAAAAAATATCTCCTGGGTTTAACTGTTGTCTGCTTCACTGTTGCCGTGAATTTGCTGAGAATTACTGCTGGAACTTGTTGCTGAATCCTGTCCTATTGCTGTTGTTATAGATCTAATGGAATTTATTCAATTTTCAGGTACACATTTGTAATTTCAGGCTTATGGAAATGATTTGAAGTGCTGATCCTTTTCTCTTATTAATATCTTCTGATTTTGCTCGTTCCCTTTTGTAAATTGCCATTGATTTAAGAAGTTGTTATGGATTTATAATATGTTAATGATTGCTTGATAATTGTAAATTATTGTAAGTTAAAAAACTAGAACTGTTTTGCCGGTTTATTAGCATACGTAAGAACTCTCATTTGCTCAGTTATCATACGCTAGTTAGTTTCTTTTCTTTGTAATTAGATAATACTATACAGTGGCGGCAATTTTGGAACAATGGTGTGGTGAAACAATAGATCGTATTAGTAGCAGCAATTAATAAAGACACAGCTTTGCCTTGTCACGTTAGTTTTGATTAAAAATAAGAAAACAGGATATAATTACAGATATTGTCATATATTACATTGATTAATTAACGTTCTTTTCTTCCTTTTCTGTTAAAAAATTTGCACAAATTGATTTATGTCACTTTCTATTTGTTAGTAGTTTAGGAAGAATTTGGTCAGTTGTTGAGATATTGTTTTATATCCTCTGTTTTCTGGATCTTTTAACTGCATGTTTAGATGGATTTATGTGGTGCATATGGAATTTAATTTAAGATTGTGGACATTCATTGTTTATTGGCATTTATGTTAGATGTTGGTTTGTTTACATGTTTAAGAACTTGAGCAAAAAACGAGAATCTGCATAGCAAGCTTTAAGATTTTAAAGGGAAAAATGGTAATAGCTAGTTTGGACGATTTGTTGACGTACGTTTCTTTTTACAATTTGTTTTATTTAGTTGTTGAGATTCACTGTTAGTTTAGATAACGAAATGTTTATTCGTATGACTATGTCATTTTATCTCAAAATAGATTAGGATTAATACTTATGAACATCCGTAGTTGTTTAGTCGAGTTAGGATTGGCCTTTAATAAAAGTGAGATGAGTCTCGCCGCACTAAATACACAATTGCGGGGCCCTCAAATAATTTTTTATAAAAAAACTTAGATTCGAGGCGTGCCATTTAGCAAATTTCATGGCCCTCGCAAAGTACAAACGCGAAATTACTTTAGGCGCGTTAGTTAATAATAATACCTTCCTAATTACGGGTGCGCATTTATGTGACCCAAATCTTACTCTCGGCGAAACTGAAATACATTAAAGTCACAGGCGTACCGGTTGCGGTGTGACTCGAGATGTGTTTTCGTGACGTCGCAATTCCTTAAAATTAAAAGCGAAACATTAAAAGCACCTAGTTAAAATAAATAAAAAAATCAGATAAAAGCAAAAATTGCAGTTGAGCGACCGTGCTAAAACCACGGAATCCGGGAGTGCCTAACACTTTCTCCCGGGTTAACAGAATTCCTTATCCAGGTTTCTAGTTTCGCAGACTGTAATACAGAGTCATAAATTTCTCGGTTCGGGATTAAACCGGTGACTTGGGACACCATTATTTTCCCAAGTGGAGACTCTGAATAATTAAATAAATTGATCCCGTTCCGACTGTCCTTTAAGTGGAAAAACTCCTTCACTGATTATTATTATATCCCTTTTTGGGGTGTAGTATTAAACAGTGGCACATTTACGTTTTTACGTTGTGTGCGGTGAAAAAAGGAGGTGTGACAGCTCTGGCGACTCTGCTGGGGATAAGTAACCCAGAACTTCGGTTCAATGAAGGAGATTGGCTTTTTGGTTGTAACATTTCTCTATCCACTATTTTTGGGCGTCCAATCGAACAAGGGCAGCCTCGCACCTTGCATCCAATAGTTTTAAGCTCGTATTCATGGCCTCATTATTTGACTCTTCGATCATACATCGGAACCTGAGACTCCGTTCTACTACCTAGATCGATATTAATGCTCTAACACCGTAGACCAATGAAAATGGAGTGGCCCCGGTATTGGATTTTGAAGTCGTACAGTACACCCACAAGACCTCGGGCAAAATCTCCTTCCATTTTCCTTTGGCGTCGGTCAACCTTTTCTTAAGGTTTTGGAGTATAGTCTTTTTTGTAGACTCCGCATGTCCATTACAACTAGGATGATAAGGTATGGACAATATCCTTTTGATCTTATGGCCCTCGAAAAATTTGCTTACCTTGCTACCGATGAACTACTTCTCGTTATCACCCATGATCTTGACACGTATCCTAAACCGACATATTATGTGGTCCCAAATAAAATCAATAACTTCTCTTTCTCGTACTTTCTCGAATGCTTGAGCTTCAACCCATTTAGAAAAATAGTCCATCATAAATAGTATAAATTGAGCCTTAGCGGGTGCCTATGACAGGGGACCAACAATGTCCATTCACCATTTCATCAAAGGATCAAAATTGTTCCTACTCATGAGTCCCCGACTATTGTGGCCTCGATCGTTCCTTTTTTCACTCCTAGCAGGATTGCGTCCGAGCACGTTACTCCTCCGATCTTTGTTATAGGCTTGATATCGATATTTGTTCGATTATGGTTCATGATCGATAACTCTTTTGGATCTATCACTAGTTCTGACGGGATACACGAACCCGGAAGGGGTCCCGAGCTGATCATCTTTGACTCTAAATACTGATTGGTACCTGTTATGGACGTCGGCCCAAGTTACAGTCGGATATTTCACCATGTTTTGTTTCAACTGCAGCGAAGCCAATGAGCTTCGGAGGTTAAGTCCTTGGGTAAAAGCCTGAATGGCCCAATCGCCCGCGATCAGGGGCAGATCCAACTTCTCCATTTGAAACCTCGATACAAATTCCTTGAGCATCTCGTTATGCATTTTCTTTACTATGATGGCACACGTGTATGAGGTCACATGTTCGTTTGGATAAGTTGTTCCATTATGCTTTGAAATTTCGGGCATACGAAACTTCTTCAAGATTAGTTTCGGGATTGCGCTCGGAGGGAAAGGTTTTTGGACAAATTTCTTGGAACCAAGCCTTTCAATATCGGGGGTACTCCTGGGATCGGATCAATTATAGAATTATAGGTCTCCACTTTTTTCGTTGGCTTCAATCTTTTTGTCCCTTGATTCCACCCGGTTCATCAGTTCCTCGAGCATCATTATTATTTCGGGGCTGGCCCCGGCTTCAGCTTCACTCGGCCTTTCTGAGGTTCTTCCATTTCTTCGGATGTTCTCCCGGGATGGTTCGGGATCAACTCTGCTGAGAGCGTGGCTTTGATTCTATAAATGTGCTATTACTACCTATTGAGCTTGTAAAATTTCAAAAATCACTCGCACATTGATCTCATCGCATTCACCATCAGGTGTATCCCTCGCTACCGACCTGGCTCCTCCAGGAATCCTATTTTTTTAATCGGTGGGTAAGTAAGCATCGATGGCCACATTGGAGTTGGCGTCAATTGGATCTGTGATCGGGGCTCCGTTTGGGTCAACAGGGGAAACTTCATTGCTGGAACTATATCATTGATCTCGCCATGGTGGTCAAACTCAGTATCAACGTTCAAGTGAGAAGATTGAGAGTTTGGCGTTCACAAATTTACCTGAATTTAAAATCTCAAAGATCAAGGGTAAAGCAGAGTACATTGTGGAGATTTGTACAAAATTTCCGCCATTATCCTTAGCCCCATGGTGGGCGCCAAACTGTTTGCCTAAAAAATGGATAACAATTGAATTTATAAGTAGTTTTAAGGATACGCGGATTAATTAAATACAAACGATTAATAGCGTTAGATTAAATGAATAAAGGACGTAATAAATTGCCAAATCAATAGTGGAGTGATCCCGAACTCGGTAATAGCTTAATGAGGTGCTTGTCCTTGGTCTCGGGCTCACAGTAATGGAGAATTTAATGAATAAAAGTTAAAACATAGATAATTAATGGTATATTGCCTTGATATGTGTGTTACAAGAAGTGTCTAATGAATAGTTAGACTCTCCATTATATAGCAGGGGAGTACCCTAAATACAATTCCATAAAATGTAAAAATATTCTATTTTCCAATCACTTATTTACTACTGATACGGGTCGGGATTCACGCTGTGACATCCGGTTGGACAGGATATCACAGCCCTTTGTTATTCGTGCTCAATTATCTGGTAATACTCTGAGAAGTTTTGAGAATCGAATCAGACTCGAGAAATCTCGATCGAATTCTTTCGAGGGAGTGTATTTTGCCCAACCCCAACTCGAGGGGCTCCTTGTCCTGATCCCGATTTCATAAGTACTTTACATCTTTCAAAGGGATAACCCCCTATTATTTCCTAAAAGTTTAATTTGTCTTTGATTAGCAATTTTTTATCTCATGAAGGTGTGGGAGGTGGGGTTATATGTGCCTCAATGCCTGTTCTACAATTTACCAAAGCACTTGACAATATGCTGTGCCATTTTCTATTATGGGTATAGCCGTATACTTTCAAGTTTTAAGTCAAAAAAATATAATTAAATAATCTTCCAATCGTCTGATTGCTACAATAATTGGGAGATGGCGAAGGGGCATATAGGCATTTAGATTAGATTTTAGATGATATTCACTTGACATTGAAAAATTTACTTTTGACACAATATTTTCTACTTATTTATTAAATATTAACAAATAAGTAAATAAATTCCACTTATTTTCTACGAAATTGGAAGAGAATAGTCTAATTACTATAGAAATTTGCACCCTTTGACTACTAAAACCTAATACCTAACTTTTCTTCTCCTTTTTTTTACTTGTTCTGATTTTAAATAAATTAATAACGTGTTTTGCGTGTGGAAATAAAAATGGTGGCAATTATTTTAGGAAAAATTAAAGTTTAAGAGTAGCTTTCTTAGCACGATCTAATGCACTTCTTGAGTTTTTAATTGGCAAAATAGTTAACTATCATGTGATAGACATTTTCTTGGTTTCATTTAGGTTAACTATAGCGTGACTGCCCAGATTTTGATAGGAAATATGACAAAATAGACAAATAATGTCATATTTAGAAAAAATTTATATATTTTCGCGGTTTATAATAATCCATCGCATCTTTCCTGATGAATAAAAGGATGTAGTGGTATTCGAATTCCTGATGAACTTCTTATTAATACTTTCATGTAACCAAAGGATTAAAAATTTATGTTTATAACAATAATAACTTTTGAATCTAAAATTTACTAGGCTTAAAGCAAGTGTTATAACTGTTCGGGGTTCAGCCGACCCTTCTAACAGGGTGTGAGCCATTCATACTTCACCACGTGATGAGGAATCAAATCTCACCTTCCTTAATAGTAACAAAATAAATTTTTTTAAAAACGATTAGCATACTAATATCTTTTTGTTTTGATTCTTTCTTTTTTATTAAGGTTTGGATCCCAAAGATCATTGAACAAAATTAGACCATTTTTAAGAATCCAATGATATGCTCTTTACCACCATTCAAATGTGTGTCAGCCTCGAATACAAGTAACAAAAAGAGATTCCTTATTCGTAATTTTAATAAGTTAATCTATTTTACTAAATTTGGGTTTAGATATAAATATGTTGTTGTTTTCATTCAACCGTAAGTTTTAAATTATTACTTTAGTATTTGTATGGATCAAATCTGACCGTGGGTTAATCATCCCTAAAAGGAGCGATACAAGGCCGACCAAGTCGTAATCATGCCCACAAGGCAAGATGACAAAGAGTACCTCAACCATCGTTGGGGCTAGACCATAAGAAAGCTTTGGCTTCTGAACCTCTGAAACTGGACTTACGCAAGCTAGCAAGCTCCTCTTCCCCCTTCATCAGTCTCTATCTCCGACCCTTGCCATTAGTTAGCTTGCACTTCCTTTGCTTGCCAATTAGCAGGAGTAGAAACCGCGGCAGTTAAGAAATTGCAGCCTTCCAAATAAGAATTGGCTTCCATACCATGAAAAATATTTCAATGGGACCAGGACGACTATCGCTATTACAGAACCGCCAATCGATCCTATTTCGATTATACGGCCGGGTTGGGCCGGGGTGAATATTGCAGACCAGCGGATCTGGTATCGACTCTAGGAGCATTATAATCTGCAGCTCAAATGGTCCCTCATAAGTCTTTATTGGTCTTATTCTTATTGTGCGCCTTGTGAGCTCGTTTGGAGGGCAACAAGAATTAGAATCAACCTATATAACATTTGTTCCCAGGTAGTCAGCATTCAAGCTACTTTCTTATTCTAGGACGGGAAGATCTCCCCCCCCCCCCATTTTCAACAAATAAGCCCTACGAGCTGAACCTGACTTTACTTTAAAGGATTGGCCTTTCCCTATATCTTAATTAATCGGAAGAGTCAGTGGCTATCCAGCACAGGAAGAAGTCAACTCTTTCCAAATCCACCTCTAGAAAGCGCCTACACCTAATGGCTTAAGCCGCTATCCATTTCTCAACCGATCTATTTATCAATAGAAAGAGATTCGAATTAGTCAAAATAGAACTAGACGGATCAAAGTGATAAGGGGGCATGGAATACATATGGTGAGGTTGAGATTACGCATTGGATTTCTGGTAGGAGATCCATAATCAAATTTGAACCACCCTTTTTCGATCCATATCGGCATTTCATGTAGAAGTTATTATCTCAGCAATAGTGTCCCTACCCATGGTGAACTAAAATTATTGGGGGCTCCAAATTTCGGGATGTTGACAACGTCAAAACAAAAAGAAAAGTGTTTAGTGAATCGTCATTTTCTCACGATTGGGTGGTGTGAAGTGTACTGAGGTTAAGGTACAACACCGAGCGAAATTTGACCTTCTATGCCTGTGAATTAAATAAAGGAGGAGGTCAATCAAAAAAAAAGAAATGTTAATTAATCAAATGTCCAATTGATCACCACGTCTATATTGTAAATATGCAGTTAGGAATAATCCAGCCAAAGTAATAGGAATTAGACCTAACAGGATTTCAAATAGAAAATCTTCAATCATTTTTCTTTGTTTGAAAGGAGAAAAAAAAGTTGGTTTTTAGTAGTAGTTCATGAGACCTCGAATTCCCACGTTCCAGCATGCATTATGCCTACAGGTCCTACCACCAACTCTAGCTGAGAACTTGAGTCACCTTTCTTTTTTTTTTTCTTTCAGAAATAGAATAGAATAATGAATGAGCGTTGAGGAACCAATGTAGTGGTCAAAAAAATGATAGAGGGCGCGGTGACGAGAAAGCACTCTGGTCAAAGATTATTTGGCAAAGGGAGAAAGTTGTTAATATAAGGGGTTTTGGTATGGTGTGACATTGTACTCATACAATTGGCATAAAATAGCCTTAGTTATAGATATTGGCACAAATAACGCATAAATGTATATGAGAACAATAGTGTGTATATGAAAATGTATATCGCAACTTTATTTTTCTTCTTTTTTATATAAAAAAATATATATTAAAATTTTAATTTAAAGTTGATCGTAAAGTGGGTACGCTTGCAATTTATTTAATAATAAAGTGGGTATAGGTTCAATTGTGATCCCAGAATCGTGTATAGATGCAAATTCCCCATGTTTGGCCTAGTTCTTTTGGGCCAAAAGTATTTTATTAGTAATTAATTTTCTGGGTTTTGGTATGTGTGACAATGTACTCACACAATTGGCATATTTTCTTATTTTATCTATATATAAATTTTTTATATTAAAATTATAATTTCCTTCTTTAGTATATAAAATATAAAATGATAAATAGAATTATTTAAAATTTATTTTTATATGTATATCAATGTATATCATAACGAAAATAATTGTCTTATTTATATATCAAAGTGTATAACACATCAAATATTATATATACCAAATATATAATACAAGTTTATTTTATTCTTCGTGTATATCAAAATGTATATCAATTTTTTTTGTATATCAAAATATAAATAAAATATATTCTTTGTTCTTTGTATATTTCAGAGTGTATAACATACAGTTTCTTATGGATATACATAATTTGTTGGGGATATATTGATATACAAAATAAGAATTAGAATTATTTTCTTAATCAAAGGAAAAAGAAGAGAAAAAAAATATGAAGTCCTGTCCAATGCCAATTTTAGGAATACTAATATTTATAAAATATACTAACCTAAGTTACTATTTTACACTTGATGCATGTCAATTAAAAGGTATCACATAAATGGAGATTGCTCGTTTGGGCCTTTGACCCCCTAAATGGCATTAGGTCAAGTTCAGCTTTTTTGGTTCCTCCTCAACTTGCTATTCCCACTTTTTTTCATTAAAAAAAATGCTTATTCCGATTATAAAGAGAAAAATATTGTTATAATAATAATATTCAAATATTCAAATAATTCAACTTGTTTGATAACTTCAAACATGTTGCATTGATCCGAGAAAAAGAAAATACTAGAAAAATAGATCTAGGTATAAAACTCACACTTGACAGGAAAAAAATTAATTAATTTTCAGATTGTCAACATTTTGTTGGGGAATTTGCATTTATACCTGCCTTTTGGTCACGTTTTAATTTATGCTCGTTTTGCAAAAAAAAATTACAAGTGTAGCTACTTTTTCACGTGACTTCAACATACAGAGCTCAAGTAGCAAAGACAATCACGCAAAACTTTAGTATTCTAGAGATGGGGCTGAAGTTTTTTTGTCTTGGATAAGATAACGAAGTTATTTAGTTCATTTGTAAAAACTTCAGCACTAAAATAGCTGAAGTTTTTTTGTCCTGGATTCATTAGTTTTGTCATAAAGTTTTTTCAAAAACTTCAACAGAAGATACAGAAGTTATTTAGTTCATTTGTAAAAATGGATTCATTAGTTTTGTCATAAAACTTTTTCAAAAAACTTTAGCAGACGATGCTAAAGTTATTCGGTTCATTTGTAAAAATTTCAGCACTAAATAAGCTGAAGTTTTTTTTGTCCTCGATAAGTTTTTTCAAAAATTTCAACAAAAAATGCTGAAGTTATTTAGTTCATTTGTAAAAACTTCAGCACTATATAAGCTGAAGTTTTTTATCCTGGATTCATTAGTTTTGTCATAACCCTTTTTCAAATTGAAATTATTTAGTTCATTTGTAAAAACTTCAGCACTATATAAGCTGAAGTTTTTTAAAATGCTTTCTAACATACTAGATAAATAATCACCTTATTCTTTCATAGTGTATTACTACTATAAAATAATCAGATTGCCAACAATATCTAAATCATAAATGTTGAAACAATAAACGTGAAAAGAACATAATTACGTAAAAATATTCACAAATTATTATTTACTAACTTACATAATTATTTATAATTTATTTTTCAATAATATGAGATAAACATACTGTTAACTATATCGTTCATAGCTTGTATTTAGGAGATAATTTCTCTAAGAATTATCTTCGTAGTTTGTAGCCTAGGATAGTGCTAATCTCTTGTAATTAGTTTCCTAGTTTGTAGCCTAGGATAGTGCTAATCTCTTGCTAATCTCTTGTAATTAGTTTCCTAGTTTGTAGCCTAGGATAGTGCTAATCTCTTGTGTATATTGACTGTCAATAGCAATGAGAAGGACAAGGAAAATTCTCCAAATCTTTCATGGTATCAGTTAGCCTAGGGTATTCTCTCTAATTCCGCTGCACCCTACGCTCTCCTTTTCCGCCCATATCTTCTTCTTCTTCTTCCTCTATTTTTTTTCTCTTCTCTCTTCTCACCGGCAGTTTTTATGGGGGAGTCTAAATCGTCCTTCCATCCGGCTCTTGCTGTTTCTAATATCAAGAACAATATTCCCATCACTCTTGAGATGGAAAATGTTCAATATTCTACGTGGGCGGAATTATTCAAGGTTCACGCAAAATCAAACAAGGTTCTTCACCATATCATTCCTCCGGCCAAGGGCAAGGAGCAACCTCCTCCATCTACGGATGCGGAAACGGAATTGTGGGCAACCTTGGATGCCACGGTTCTTTCGTGGATTTATTTTACTATTTCTCGTGATATGTTGAACACCATTATTGAGCCCGACTCTACGACTATGGAAGCTTGGGATAGGTTGCGTGACATATTCCAATATAATGAATATTCTCGTGACGTGGCTTTGGAACAAGAATTCTCCACCACTTCTATGGAGGATTTCCCAAATGTTTCATCTTATTGTCAATGTCTCAAATCCCTTGCGGATCAATTGAAGAATGTTGGGGCTCCGGTGTCCGATAGTAGAATGGTTTTACAATTGGTTGGAGGTCTTACTCGGCCGTACCGAGGTGTGGGTACGTTGATTCGCCAAAGTAATCCTCTGCCTCCTTTTTACAAGGCTCGATCCATGCTCACTTTAGAAGAAGTTGGGTTAGCAAAAGAATCAGCCACTGAGTCTGCTATGGTGGCCTCGAGTGATGGTGGTCCAAGCCATGGAGATAAACAGGGTCACAACAAAGGCAAGAATAATTCTGGCCGGCGCAACAACAACGGTGGCCGAAAAAATTCGGGTACAGGTGGTGGCAAGAACTTCACCGGCAACAAGGGTGGTGGGAGGGACCAGCAGTCCGGCAGCCACGGTGGACAGCAGCACCAGTCACAGTGGCAGCAACAGCAGCCTGCGGGATCAGCTCCATGGGGCTGGTACAATCACGGCTGGCCCATCCCTCTTTGCCCCTACCCAACGCAAGGATGGGCCGGGCCTCCTGCTCCACAGCAGCCTCGTCAGGTCGGTTTACTTGGGCCCAGACCTCAGCAGGCCTATTTCCAGCAAGCAGGGGCGTCCAATCCACAACAAGGGCAATTCGGTTCTTACACACCTACGGATATCGAGGCAGCTATGCACACGATGTCGCTTCAAAAGTCCAACCCATCGTGATACATGGATACCGGTGCTACCTCTCATATGACGTCTTCTACTGGTAAACTCTTGTCTTATTTTAATTTGAGCAATCATCCAAAGAATAATATTGTTGTTGGTAATGGTCATTCAATTCCGATTCTTGGCTATGGTCACATTAAATTGCCCTCCCCGTGTCAATCTTTGTCTCTTAAAAATGTCCTTCATGCTCCTAAACTGATTAAGAATCTAATTTCTGTTAGAAAATTTACTAAAGATAATTCCGTGTCAGTTGAGTTTGATCCTTTTGGATTTTCTGTGAAGGAATTTTGGACGGGGAGGCCAATCATGAGATGTGATAGTCATGGCGATCTTTATCCATTTTCACCTTCTTACAACAATCAACCTTCCTCGTTTGCTGCTATTTCACCTCAAATATGGCATGACCGCTTGGGTCATCCGGGGGCACCTATTTTAGATTTACTTAGGAAAAATAAAGGCATTGATTGTAAAAAACACTCTAGTTCAAGTATTTGTAGCTCTTGTGTTTTTGGGAAACAAATTAAGTTGCCATTTATTTTTTCCTCTTCTAGCACTACTATGCCATTTGATATATTACATAGTGATCTTTGGACATATCCTGTTTTGAGTTCTGCGGGACATCGATATTATGTTTTGTTTCTTGATGATTTTTCAAAGTATTTATGGACTTTTCCGTTGGGTAGAAAATCTGATGTTTATGACATTTTCTTAGCCTTTAAAGCCCATATTTCGACCCAATTTGAACGTAATATAAAAAATGTGCAATGTGATAATGGTCATGAATTTGATAACAGTTCTTTTTGGGATTTTTGTACAAAACATGGCATGTCATTCCGTTTGTCTTGTCCTCATACTTCTTCTCAAAATGGGAAAGTCGAACGCAAAATTCGGTCTATTAACAATGTCACTCGTACTCTCTTAGCTCATGCTTCTCTTCCCCCATCATTTTGGCATCATGCTCTTCAAATGGCAACATATCTTCTTAATGTTCTTCCTAGTAAATTGTTGCATAATAAGTCTCCTATTGAAGTTCTTTATCAAAGAATTCCCTCTTATGATCATCTCCGGGTTTTTGGGTGCTTGTGTTTCCCTCTTATTCCCTCCACCACTATTAATAAATTGCAACCAAGGTCAACTCCGTGTGTGTTTCTTGGGTACCCCACTAACCATCGTGGTTACAAATGTTATGACATGTCTTCTAGGAAAATCATTATTTGTCGTCACGTTTTGTTTAATGAACATACATTTCCTTTTGCTAGTGTGCACACTCCAACTTCTCATACATATGACTTTCTTGATGATGGATTATCATCATATGTTATCCACCATATGCAGCAATCTACTACTCCTACTGGGCCCATTCCACACATGGCCCAGCAGCAAAGCCCCACCTCTTCTCCTTCTCCACGCCATAACCAACCACCACCTGCCACCCAAACTTGCGTCCGGCAGCGTGGTCTTGCACCACCAACTGCCAGCCCCGCCGGGTTACTAGCGAACGCCGGAACGGGGGGTGCCTCGGTGGCTGGGGCAGGCGTGGCAGACCAGCCCGTGTCCCCTTCATCTCCATCTCCTTCTCTCTCTGGGCCTCTTCCTACCCAATGCCCAGTCTCTTCTTCCCCTTCAACCCAAACACAGCAGGCCCCATTCCCCACAAATTCTCCGTCCATTCCTTCTTCCCAGCCTAGAGTTGTCACACGTAGTCAACATGGGATTTTTAAACCCAATCCGAAATATGCAAGCTTGCATACTACGGTTGACCGGTCTCCTTTACCTCGAAATCCCATTGATGCACTTCGTGATCCAAATTAGAAAATGGCCATGGATGATGAATTTGATGCTCTTATTAAAAATAAGACGTGGGAGTTGGTGCCCCGTCCACCTAATATGAATGTTATTCGTTCTATGTGGATTTTTTCTCATAAAGTTAAGGCTAATGGTGATTTTGAGAGGCATAAAGCCCGTCTTGTAGGTGATGGTAAAACTCAACAGGTTGGCATCGATTGTGGCGAGACATTTAGTCCGGTTGTCAAACCGGCTACGATCCGTACTGTTCTTAGTCTTTCCTTGTCAAAGGCATGGTCTATTCATCAGTTGGATGTTAAAAATGCTTTCTTACATGGTCAGCTGCAGGAAATTGTCTATATGCATCAACCTCTTGGATATAGAGATCGGACTTATCCGGATTATGTTTGTCTCTTGCGTAAGTCTCTTTATGGACTTAAGCAGGCGCCCCGGGCTTGGTACAAGCGATTTGCTGATTATATGTTGTCTCTTGGATTTACTAACAGCGGGATGGATAATTCTTTATTTATCTATCGTCATGGGTCCGACATGGCTTATCTTTTATTGTATGTTGATGATATTATTTTGACAGCTTCTTCTGATCCTCTCCGAAGTTCTATCATGGCTCGTCTTAACTCCGAGTTTGCTATGAAGGACCTTGGTCCTCTGAATTATTTTTTGGGCATTGATGTGACTAGACATAAGGGTGGTTTGTTTCTCTCACAGCGTAAATATGCCGAGAAAATAATTGACCGTGCAGGGATGTCATCGTGTAAACCGTCTCAGACTCCGGTTGACACGAAGCCGAAGGTTGGCGCTACTACTAGTGCACATTTTGACGATCCGACTCTGTATAGGAGCCTTGCAGGGGCTCTACAATATTTTATATTCACCAGGCCGGATATTTCTTATGTCGTTCAGCAAGTTTGTCTTCATATGCATGACCCGAGGGTTGATCATATGTCTGCTCTCAAACGGATTATTCGGTATGTACAGGGTACTCTTGATATTGGACTACATTTATATCCATCCTCTATTTCTTCTCTGGTTGAATATACTGATGCAGATTGGGGTGGGTGCCCTGATACAAGATGTTCAACGTCTGGTTATTGTGTTTTCTTGGGTGATAATCTCATATCTTGGTCATCTAAATGCCAACCCACGTTGTCCAAGTCTAGTGCGGAGGCCGAATATCGTGGGGTGGCGAATGTTGTCTCCGAGTCATGCTGGATTCGGAAGCTTCTCTTGGAGTTACATTGTCCGATTAAAAAGGCTACTCTTGTTTATTGTGACAATGTTAGTGCTATTTATTTGTCAAGAAATCCAGTTCAACATCAACGAACAAAACACATAGAAATGGATATTCATTTTGTTCGAGGGAAGGTTGCACGTGGGGAAGTTCGAGTACTACATGTGCCTTCACGATATCAGATCGCGGATATCTTCACTAAAGGTCTTCCGCGGGTTTTATTTGAGGAATTTCGGGACAGTCTTAGCGTCCTGTCGCCCTCCTACTACGACTGTGGGGGTGTGTTAACTATATCGTTCATAGCTTGTATTTAGAAGATAATTTCTCTAAGAATTATCTTCCTAGTTTGTAGCCTAGAATAGTGTTAATCTCTTGTAATTAGTTTCCTAGTTTGTAGCCTAGGATAGTGCTAATCTCTTGCTAATCTCTTGTAATTAGTTTCCTAGTTTGTAGCCTAGGATAGTGCTAATCTCTTGTATATATTGACTGTCAATAGCAATGAGAAGGACGAGGAAAATTCTCCAAATCTTTCACATACTTATAGCAATCATCTTATGAATTGGTTTCATAGCAGCACCAACAGCAGCAGAAGGAAGAAGAAGGAGGAGGAGGAGGAGGAAGAAGAAGAGAAATGAGACTGAAGTTATTTAAAAAGTGGGTACAAATAAAAACTTTAAAAAAAATAAGTATAGGCTAAATGGGGGTGACCGAAAAGAATGCAATTTTTGCTATATTATTACTAGTGCTTTTATGAGCATGCCCATTCTTCATATCCTATGGCTACTAATTCTCTATTTTTGTTGGTAGTATGATGAACACACGACAATTGTTAATTTACGTCGCTTCATGTTATCAGTTTTCTAAAGTTTTATATACCCCTTAAAAATATTTACTTTTTTTTTATCCTTTTATCTATTTTAAATGTATCATTTATCTAATAGTACACTAATTAAAACGGATAAATGAAGAAAAAGAGCAACAAACTTTTTTTGTTTTCCAAAACATCAACAACCCGAGTTTGACCACACGATCAATATTTCAATTGAAAAGGTACCCCTCTGTTCTCTTTTACTTGTCCTATATACTGACTAGGCATCTCTCTGAGACATTATTTATTAAAAGCTTATTTTACTAAATTGTTCGTATTAATTATTATTATTATTATTAAAGTTATAATTTATTAAATCTTTTTTTGATTTGTTAAAATAGATAAATAAAATAAATTATTTTATTATAAGGAACCGGTAAAAGAGAACGAAGGAAGTAATATTCTTGCCATCCGAAAAATATTGATAATTTTTCACTTAATCTCTCGTAAAAACTTTTACCAACAGAATATCAAGTAATTTTAATGGATGTCTCTTATTGATAGTGACCCAATATTGCAACTCGCACATCACAATCAACAACTAAACTATGTTATGGACCATTGAACATGAAAAAAATTTTCTAAAAACAAGATATAAAATAAAATATTTCATTACTTTAATTTGATTCACTATCTTTTTCTTTTTGGTTCCACAAAGGGAGAAATCTAATGTCATTGTATTACATCATCACAGGGAAAACAAAATATTTTGTCTCCTCCATTTCACACCAAGTGAATTGCCCTATAAGACATCACTTTCAATATTCGTGGCCCAATAATTCTCCACACAAAATGGAGGTAATCATATGATTAGCTTTCACACTAACCATTGGAAGGATTTAATGGCAAATTTGAATTTCTAAAGTTCAAATCATCTCACTCCTAATATGGACAAACTATTTTTCTACATGTCTCTTGTTTAACTTTAATTCACCAGGATTCATCTTGAATTAATAAATTTTGTTTGAGATTAATGATATGAAAATATATATTTTCAATGAGAATTCATATAATCGATTCTAAGTTTGGATTGTTGTGTTCTTTTACCGGAAGTGGCCCCTTCCGGATCTTTTCTTCCTTTTCTACTTACTTTTTAGGAATTTTTACATGTGTATACTATATAGCAAATCTTATTACCAACCATGTTTAAGGTTTGTGTTTATTACATTTAAGCATACCAAGTTTCAATTTATGTATCATAATTCAATTTAAGGCATTAATTAAGTTATCATTTATTGTAGGAGTGTATTTAGGGATAATATCTTCCAATATTTACCTACCCGCTTATCTCTCTTCCAATTTTTAAAATTTTCGTACCTCACCCCCACCCCCCACCCCACGATTTCACCCAGTACATTTTTTCCCTCACGTTTTTTTGTGTTTTTCAGTTCTTCTCCACCTTTTCCGTATAGCAGAACACAACTTCCTCATTCTCTATTAACTTCCACTCCATTTTTTTCTAGTTCATCTTTCAACAAAATCATGAAGAATCAAAATACACCTAAAAAAAACCTACAAAAGAGGTTTTAACTTATGTTCCTTCTTTCGATTTAGGTGTTTTAACACCTAAATCTTCTGCCAAAAACCAACAGAATACACATGCAACTGGAAAATCGAAACCTATTCCTTCACCCAGACAAATAAGGGTTGAAATGCGCTCTAAGCATTTACAAGATAGAAATGCTAGTGATGTTGATCAACAACAGCGCAAGCGCAAGGGAAAACAGTTGGAATTTGACGATGATTTTGTCGAGGATTCACCAAAGCTTAAATCTGTCAAAAAATCGAAGTTATCTCCATCTTCTTCTAAAAAACCAAAAAGAAAACATTCAAAAAAAGCAAAAAAAGTCAGCCCTCATGATTTTTCACAAAAGGTATTTTTATTTTATTTTGCCGTGTAGTTATGTAAACCTTTTAATTTGTCTCAATTTTGAGTTTAAATTGTCGTTATTTTGTGTTTTTATATGAATTATTAATATATGTATTGTTAATTTGTAGTTATATTGTGTAAATTTATAGTTAGAAACAGTGATTATGTAGTTAATTTGTCTCAATTTTGAGATTTAATTGTTGTTATTATGTAGTTTTTATATGAAATATTAATATATGTGTAGTTATATTTTAGTTATATTGTGATGGATTTTGTAGTTATGAATAGTATTTTTGTAGTTAATTTGTCTCAATTTTAAGGTTTAATTGTCGATATTCTATATTTTTTATACGAATCATTAATATATTTGTAGTTAATTTTTAGTTATTGTGTGGTAGATATGTAGTTTGGAACAGGTGTTTTTGTAGTTAATTTTTAGTTATAATATCATTGTGTGATGTACTTGTCCAGTTATTATGTAGTTAATTTGTAGTTTTTGTAGTTAAATTGTAGTTATAATATCATTGTGTGTTGTAGTTGTCCAGTTATTATGTAGTTAAATGTAGTGTTATTGTAGTTAATTGTAGTTAACTATACTCAATCCAGCTTTTTCATGTTGTTTTCAGAATAGCATCTTTGCTGCTCCGCAGAATGTGGATTATGGTATTCTTAGGTTCCACACTTTGTGTGAGCCTAGCATACCAAGCCAAATTAAGGCTTTGCTATCTGCTAATGCTTTACGAGCTTTTAAAAAAACCTGTTTTGGGTACTTGTTAGGTCTTCCACCTGTTGTGATGCAAAATCAATCACTTCATCTCCTAATGAAGTATGAGCTAAAAATTTCTACCGATGAATATTTGTCTGTACTTTTAAAGGGAGAAAAGTTGATTTTTTCATTGAGAGTTTTTGGTTTGATAACTGGCCTCAATTGTGTCAATAACTTCTTAGATTATGGTTATAATCCACAATATGTTAGTCATTTGATGAACACGTATTTTGCTGGTAAAGAGAGAGTAGAAAAATGGCACTTAAAGAATGTTGTTATCAACAAAGCTTGGGAAAATGACGTTGATGCTGTGTAATTGTGTGTTCTGTATATGCTGGAATTTTTTGTTTGTCCTTCGGACAAGGACAATGTAACAGTTATAGACAAGTTTACTTTCTTTTTAGTTGAATCTGGAAATTTTGATTCGTACCCTTGGGGTACGAAATCATTCAGGCAGCTTATTGGTTCTGCTAGGCATAGGCTTAGTCCAAATGTACATTCGTATCTTGTACGAGGATGCTCGTTAGCCTTACAAGTATGGCTATATGAGTGTTGCTCGTCTGTCAACACCGAAATTGCTACACGGTGTTCTGAGTCTATTCCTAGGATTCTAAGATGGTCAGCAAACAAAGGTATGATATGGTTGACAGCATTTGAGGAGAAGATGATAAAGCCTGAGTGGCTGAAGGTATTTTTTCTGGCATTGTTTAATTATTCTACAATTAAACTTATATTATATACAATTAACTTACATTTTTACTTTCAGTTCTCAAACCTTGTTGAATCTGGAGAAGAGCTGGCAATTCTTAATCCTCCAGAAAAGATTCAATATGCAAATGAAGAATTTGCTGAACCATCCAATGTGCAAGTTGATGCTTCTCCAATAGCTGAACCAAAAGAATTTTCTTCAAATAAGTCAATAGAATCAGTGAACATCAAGATCAGCAATCTAGAAAAGAAAATTGTGCAGGTTTTTTACAAAAATACAAATAACTACACTTGTGAGTACAATTTGAATACAGTTTATTTATTATGTAGCTAATGTGTATTTTAATTGTATAGTATATATTAATATTACAACCTCATTATTCATATGTGTTTTTGAAGGTTGATAAGAAGTTAGATTCTATAAAGAAGGATGTTGTTGATGAACTCTCTTCCATTCGACAGTTCATAGATCAATCTATAAAGAATGTTATGTCTGCAATTAACAAGAGGTTTGAGTTTGATGATTCAAAGGTTCGATTTTTCATACCAAATTTAGTACAAATCTATATTTGACATATCACTTCAATTTCTTTCTAAAATATACATCAAAATTGTAGTTTGCATGGAGTTCCACCAAACCTAATGAACAAAATCTGTTTGTCAAACACCAGCAATTTGGTATTAATTCTGGTGAGAAAATAGAAGCAACTCCTGCAACCACAAGTAAAAGAGGTATCTACATTACTCATTCAAACCTATCTTCAAATTGTATGAGTTACTAATTACTTTATAATTATATTTTGTAGACCCCACTGTTAAACAACCTGGACAACCTCAAGTTGACTTATATCCCGATTTTCAAGAAGTTGCTGATGCCTATACATCAGGTATAGTAACATTTATTACTTTTTTACAAAATTTATATATAACCTACAAATAACTACATTTAACTACATTGTACATACAATTGTTCATTCCATATCATAGGGGTTGTGCCAGCAGTGGTTGATCAACCACAGTCCCCAATACATGGTGTAACAATGAAGGAAGTTTCTCAGGGAGGAATTGATAAAAAAGAAGTTGTGCATGAACCCATACAAAACAAAGTTGTTACATTGGATGATTTTGAGCTTCCAGACAACTTATCACAATTGGTGATTTTTGAGGATCCACTACAAGTTGAAGTAACCCCTCTTCATCCTGTTAGAACAAAGTTGCCGGGAAAACATGCTCGATCACCATTCACACCATTATACAGTACTGAAGGAAGCACATCTGCTGGGCCTAAAATTTTTAACCTGAAGCACCCTTTCACTACAGTCATAGGTGAAGATGTAGATCCTGAATTGATAGACAGGTTCACAACTTGGTTATACAATCGCAATGACAAAGGAAATAGGAGGTATATTTGCTTTAATTTATACCTTTTATCAATTGTTTTTTACAAATGAAAGGTTAAATTAATTTTGCTAAATGTTATATTTGATTCAATCTTTTTGTTATTATAGGAGGAAAGATTTCTACTCACTGAAGGATAACCAAATAAATCCTGAGTTGGATTTGGGTTGTGAAAAGATTGACAAGAAAGAATGGTTCTATCAACTAGCTCACCCTGGACAAGTAATCAATAGCACTGTAAGTATATAGTTTTTAAAATTCCATTCCTGTTTTTATACATAGTATGTGTGCAGTTGTAGTTCATATGTAGTTTTTTGTAGTTGATATTGTTTGGTTGTAGTCTTTCTTCACATTTGTTCATTATAACTTGCACTAAATTGTACTAGTTGATGCATTTGTTTTAAGTGTAATTTATTTGTTGTTATTGTGGGGGAAAAGTTACAGAACATGCTACATTTTTTCCGGATAAGTCTAATTTGTAGTTAGTATGTAGTTGTTTGTAGATATTTGTAGTTAATACTGTTGTTTACTGTATAATGCAATTTTATTTGGGCAGCACATTGATGTTATTATGTATTATCTGAGAAAGAAAGGAAAATATGGCCCTAACATCAAGACAAGGTTTACAACAACTGATTGCTTGTTCAAGACAAAGGTTGAAGCAATATACGAGAAGTTCACTAGTTCTCCGCCGGATATAAGGAATTCTGTGATTAAACCTGAGGATGACATTGCTGAATATATACTGGGATACAGGATTCTTGCAAATGTTCCATGGGATGTTATTGATTATGTGCTCATGCCTGTTAACATTGTTGATAACTTTCATTGGTTGTTGCTAGTCTTTGACATAAAGGATAGGCAACTTTATGTTTATGATTCATTGGTAAGAGCAAAGCGTAACCAATCTGTACAAACAATGGTTGACAAGTTTGCAAGAATCATTCCTCTATATTTGTCATGCACTGGTTTTTATGGTAAACGCAATGATATTGACTTCAAGAATTCAAAGTCATACATTGAAAAAGCGGTTACCGACCCTCTTGACATTCAATGGCTGGTTGCGGAGATTCCACAACAAAAAGAAGGCTCACTGTAAATAAACTATTCTCCCTTTCTATATTGTTTATCCTATTGTTTTTGTAGTTTGATATATACTGACAAATGATCATTTAATGCAGGGATTGTGGTGTATATATTGCTTCTTTTGCTGAATATGTTAGCTGTGGTGACTTTTACATCCCAAAGGAAGATTTGAGTGATATTGTCCCATATCGTATTCGCTATGGAGCTCTACTATGGGATTACGCCACAAAGAAGATAGAAGATGGATCAATTAGCGAGAGTGAGGTTACAGGCAGACTTGCTAGAAGGAAGGGTGCACCGGCAAAAAACGAGAGGACTAAAGTTCAACGAAAGAAGAGATGATTTCTTTTTTTCTTAGATGTGTCTCTGTAGTTTGGTAGTTGTTAAAAAATGTAGGAATTATGTTTCTTAGTTTTTGTAAAAGATGATTGTTATCTACCAGATATTATACTTGCGTAGTCGAGTTCTATCATATTTCTATAAATGTCAGTTGTTACAAGTAGATATACAATTGAACTACATTTAACTACAACTATAAATGTAAACTGTCAGTTAATATTAAATTGAACTACAATTAAACTACATTCAACTACATTTCATGTACAATTTACTAAAACTTATATTATACGCCAATAGGTACACCACACGTATACTATATTTTAACCACAATAAGGAAACAGTTGACATTGAGTCATTCATTTATTTAAGTCATAAAGTACATTCACGATTCTTCGCATTCAAACAACATGAAATTGTAGAGCCACACAGTTAAAGTTATTCTAATAAACTTTCATCTTCAAATTCAATACAGGTTTTCAGTCATATCTGAAAAATCTTATTTACGCTACAAGACTTAAATTGAATAACAATTCTCACTACATAACAATCATTTCTTTTTTGGTGCATTCTTGCAAGTTCTTTTGTTATGCCCTTCGACTCCACAATTGCCGCATGAAACCTTGTACTTCTTTGACTTTATTTCATCAAATGTTTTATATCTTTCCTTCTGAGGTCTCCCTGGCTGCCTTTTATCTCCCGCTGGTGGCTTTACTACCTCATCCAAAATATGTTGTGGAACATCCCATTTGGCTTCATCACGAAGAGGATTTACTGGCATTTCATATGTAAGAAGAAGGTTCTCCCTTGTGTAATACGGAGAGCAATAGTTTTCAGGAGTTTCATTCCTATGCCTTAATGCTGCTAGAGCATGTGCACAAGGTAGTTCGTCAAGTTGGAATTGTCCACAACTACATTTCTTGTTTTGTAGACACACCATGTACCGCTTCGCACCATCTAACACCGTATGTATATAATCAGTTGAAGCTCTCACCTACAGTATAAAAACAAACCGAAAAACTGATACATCAAATACTTCAATGGATTATATACAAATAACTACAATTAGCTACAACTATACTACAATTTAACTACAATTTAAACCAGATTTTGCATCACTATTTTTTTTCCTCCAGCACAAATCAAGAATATGTTACCCGTAGTTTCTGCGATGACGTGTTGTTATCATCCAACTCTTTGTGGAATTTTTTACCAAGGAATGTAAAAGTAGCCTTTGCCTTCAACAACTTTTCTTTTGTCCAACTTTCAATAAGAGTTCTCATATACTCAAATAGGTCATAAATTGGCAGCTCTCTTGCTTCTTTCGTAACAGCATTCAATGACTCGGCAATGTTTGACGTCATAGTAAAAGTTATATTTACCGTTGCATGTACTCTTGACCATCTATGATAGCCAATATCATATAGGTAAGACTTTACACGCGGGTCTACCTCTTCAATCTTCATCATCCTTTCATTGAATTCATCCAGAGTGTATGAGCGGGCTGCAGCAAAGTACAATTCATGCAATTGTAGATGTCCCTTTTTGAATTTTGATCTTACATTTGTCCATATATGCCACATACAAGAGTAGTGTGCCATTCCCGGATAAACAACTGATGTTGCCTTCAATATACTCTCATGCCTATCTGAAACAACACACATTGAAGGTCTTTCTCCATATGCCTCCTTGAATTTCTCAAAGAACCACTTCCAAGAAGCGTCATTTTCGAAATTAACCACAACATATGCCAAGGGAAAAATAGTGCCTACATTTTGTAGTCCGAATATAAAATTAAATAACAACTACATTTGTACAAATTCGTTATTTTTTTAATATAACTACATACAACTACAATTTAGCTACAAATTAACTACAATAATGAAAAAATAACCACACAGTATGTATTTTACTCACCTGCTGCATCCATTGTGCTGGCTGTCAGCATAATCCCCCTATATGCTGACTTTAAAAATGTTCCATCAACGACAACAACAAGCCTACAATGTTTCCAACCATTGATTGATGTAGAAAGAGCAACAAATGCGTATAAGAAGCAATCATCTGCTGCCTTCTTTAGTTTAACAACCGAACCACGATAGATCTTCTCAAGAATATAAAAATATTTTGGTAGTTTGTTGTAGGAGTCACACGGATTCCCTCTCAAAAAATATTGTTATACCCCATTTTAACACGGGTCAAATTAGAGTATAACATATTGGTAATTCTGAAGGTTTAATTAATTAAAAAGAGTCGCCACCTAATTATTTTAACGGTGAATTAGGACACCAATTTTAGCTAAATATTGCTTAAAATTAACTCTGTTTTATGGTCTACTTAACCTTTAAGACTATGGGTAAGGGTTCTAATTAATCCTATAGGGAAGGTTATTAAAGCACCCTATATGATCCGTTAATTACGATTAACCGGTCAAACTTAGATTAATTGAGTTTTATTTATAAAAAAAATTAAATAGTAACATATGTGTGTATTAAAAAAAGGGTTTGTCAATTGAATTAAAAGAATATACCTATGTAGTAACACGTATGCTGAAGAAAATGAGTCCTTCCATAATTGTATTGTATTCATTCATAATTGAGAAAGAAAAACTACTTTCATGCATTGCAACTATAACAATAAACAGTTTGGACTTAACTTTTAGGAAAAATATTTAAACCCCACTGTACCTTGACTTACGAAAATGTGCTTTTAGAAATCATTTCACGGGACATAAATATCTTGTGTTCACGGAAGTTTAGCACAGAGCCATTAGAAAATAATTTGATGAAAAGTTTTGAAGCGTCACTTTAAAACTGACTCTAAGTTCTTATATTACAAGCTACATTTATGTGAATAAGATAGCACGAAATAGGTAATAAAAGTAAGGATTCTACATAATTAAACATGCTATACTAACACGAATTTTAACACATAATCTCAAAAATTGAAAATAACTCAAATCATAAGTAGAGGTCAAATAACATGAATGAATAAAGAAAAGAGATGAAAGACGCCATAGGCGCCCCCAAGCGTTTCGCTTGTTTTTCTTGCTATCCGATGCTCCGAGGAAGATGACATGCAATGACTCCATGTGGTGGTGATAGTGTTAAGTCTCTAAGAGACTCCACTGCGAGTGTCTCGAGTTAAGACTCCATTTGCTCCAAAGTGTATATGCAAAAGGGAAAGAAAAAAAAAATTAGAGAGGATAAAAATCTCCAGCAAATATTAAAATTAAAATTTAAAATAGCGGCATCAATCAAGTTATTAACATGTACTAAATTACAAGCTGCTCACAAAGGGGTAAGGAATTTATCACTTCCAGCAATATTAACTAACAAATTTGGAGAATTTCTTATTATTAAGATATCTCCTACATACACCATCAAATAGACTTTCTATGTTTATTGACATCTAAAGGTTGAACAAACTAAGTTGTCCTACAGTTGTTCCTTCTTGATCACGGATTTATGGAACCTTGTTAACTCTTTTAAAGTGAACTAAACACTTGCTAACTAATCCTTATCTAGCACAGAACATATATTTCATGAAGAGAATACTGAAATTAAATCCATAGGCATAATCTCTAGGCGATGGAAGGTCTCATACATGGTAACTTTAATTCTATAGATACACAGTTTTGGCATGGATCTCAAAGATTTGGATTAATAAAAATATTGACAACATGTTTCTTCCATTTTATACATCAAAATTAAAATGAGTGAACAGTGATAGTTTCTAGTATACTCCAATGATTGGTGAATCATATTTTATTACATAGTTCACAAAATCAGATTCTTAACATGGCACCTCTTACTCCTTATTAGCTTTAAAAATAATACGTAGTATTTTATGAATGTGCTTGCTAGAGTGGAGAATAGCAGGCAGTAAACACTAGACATACCGGGAGAAATGTCTTGTTACACGGTTTAACAGTTTTTTCCTTCTGTGAATAGGAAAGTTTTAAGCGTACTCTATTAAATCCAATTTCTTTTATTATATTAGTCCTGGTGTTTTGATTTTACTATTCCTAAAGTCTTGACTGAGAGAGTTCAAAGAAATCACAGCAATTTCCAAGTTGTTCTATTGCTTAAAGGCATGAATTGTCAAAGGTGAAACAAGATAACACATTTGACATGGTGAATTCCTATAATCATTGTAACCATATCGAAAGACTATCTCATTACTAAATGAAAGGATCCTCTAATCTAGACATACAGTAACTAATTTATCTTCCAGTCATTATGATTCCTACAACATTAGAACTAGGAAACAATAACTTACAATCATCTTTTAAACAAGACATGAATATATGAACAATGGTATTCAAAGCGAGGACCTAATACCAGTAAACTAATTTATTCACATAGGCAAGCAATTGACTTCTTATTTCTTCAAGCTTTATGCAAACATACCACATAACTTCACAACTTTTACGGATACAAAAATCTCAATAATTACTTATATGGTAATAAACTATGACTCGTGTTTCGGCAAATAGGCGATCATTTCAGATTTTCAAAGAAAAATGAGAACAAAGATTTCAGAGTTACCGACCTTTTTGTGAGCAGTGAACGGGGTCGCGTCAAGGTCTACTCTCCCGGCCTCTACTCAGCAACCTCGAATGACTCTCAAACTTCAAGACGAGCACGACAATGCCTTTGTTATAGTAAAACAAAACCAATAGATACTGGACGAAACAAGCTCTTTAGAGCGCAGTTCTAATGAATCAAAATGAGAGAAACGTGGTGAGGGAAAGAATATAAGGCGACATATCAAAAGGGTTAAAGCGGCCAGCCCCCTCCCCTGAAAATAGCTACAGAATTCGGTATTTATAGGTGGAATTGAAACCCTAGAGTTTCATTTAGGCGGGCAAATCTCAAATCCTTCAAGAGTCACGTGTAGGGGTTTGATTTCAAAATACAATCGTTGAATTAGAGAAGAAGACAGACATGTGATTGAATAGAGCCGTTGATAGCTCAAAATAGTCGGATTCCTCTGTCATGTGAATTTGTACTTCACTGAAATGATGGAAGAAAACAGAGGAGATCGAGAAAGGAGCATATATGATGATTCAAGAAAGATTGCATAAAATGGGGTGGACATCTTCTGATTAATGTTGAGATTCTTTGGAATTATCTAAAAATAGAGAAGTGAACCAAGAGGGACGTGCAGCAACGCAAGAGAGAGAAGATTAGGATTAATTGAAACCTAATTTGTTTAATGGCTTTGGGGATGATTGGGCTTGAGTGATATTTCAAGTATGGGCTACTGTTTGAGGCTCATTTTTCATAATTTTGGCATCAAATGGACTGTTTGTTGGAAATTTTGATGGGTTTCTTTATTAGACTTAATCAATCTTTTCAATGTATATAATAATAATAATATTAACAATAATAGTAGTAAAAATAGTAATAATATAATGAATTAGTAGTAATAATAATAATATTAACAACAAGAATAGTAATACTAATAGTAGTAGTGATAAAATAATATTAACAATAACAATAATAATAGTAAAAGTAGTAATTATAATAGTGATAATAATATTATGAATACTGAAACTAATACAAATATTAATACTAATAACAGTAGTAGTGATAATTGTAATAAAAATAATAGTAAGTTAGGATATTCAATTTATTAGTAACTTAGAAGTTGAAGGCAATTAATTAGAAGGAACGAGGGACAAAATTGAATGTCAACAGCTGCCCCTCTTTGACCGAAGATGATGAAAGAGTTTTCGGACAAAGAATATTGACTTAGTAGCCAATTTTGTCCCGACCATCAAGGTTGGAATGGAACAAAGAGGACATAAAAATAATTGCGGCCGAACTTCGGTTTTGCGTTGCCTACATATCTCAGGTTTTACGAGAATCAGGCCATATGTAGTTCAAGACTGATGATACCCTGGATTATGATTTAACGATTGATGCAGGTCTTAAAAAAAATGCTGCCCCAGTGTTGAATCATAAAGACTGTGGATATCATGATTGAAAGAAAAATATTTGAAATAAGGATTTGGTTAGGAATTTTGAGAGTTGATCCGGGAGGAGTTCGAAGTAGATCCTTGACCTTTGTTGGAGAGTTTGGTATTTCTCTCCAACAAACTGCCCCAGTTCACTGCTAAGATATAGTTCCACGTTGCGCTATATTTCCTGCATAGCTTAAAAATGCTAAAAAATTATTAGGAAATAAGATGCAATATTCCATAAAAGCAATCTTATGAAAATAATATTTAGACGTTAATTCGTAAGAAAATGCGAATTTATTGTGCAAGCATAAAAGATATAATTTTATGGTGATATATTTTATGATTGCAACACCATAAGAAAATTTAGCTTATGAAAATAAATGCATTGGACAATGATTTATGAAAGATATATTCTGGCAATGTTTATGCAAGCGGGACCACTCGAGGTCAAAATAAATTAAATATTCTTTTGAGGAAGGATTAACTTCAACATCCTATTTTAGGGCGGATTGACCCGATATATCCTATTTGAGGGCGGATAGATCCGATATATCCTATTTGAGGGCGGATGGACCCGATATATCCTATTTGAGGGCGGATGAACCCAAAATATCCTATTTGAGGGCGGATGGGCCCGATATATCCTATTTGAGGGCGGATAGACCCAACATATCCTATTTGAGGGCGGATAAACCCGACATGTCCTATTTGAAGGTGGACAAGCTTGACATGTAGTGCTTTATTTTTAATTATAAAGATTGATATGATGCAGTGCTAAGAGATTGATATAGTACATAAAACTTGATCCGATGCTAGAGTTATAATAACAATATTCAGGGAACGATGCAAAAAGCTTGGTGCAGCAGTGAATATCCTTGGTGCGGAGAGCTTGATGCAGTGCATTTACAAGGAGCGGTGCCAATAAATTTTAAAAATTTACATGCTAAAGTTTAATATTAGTAAATTTTTCACTCAAAGAAAACTATGAGATTTAAAATATAATTTGCGATAGCTCGGCTTGATCGCTATGTTGTAGTATATTTCCTGCATGACAAATTCATCAGTATAGTAGATATTGAAATGCGATATGTTGTAAAATAATCCTATGAAAATGACACATTTTGGACGTTTACTTATACAATACGGCCTAGTCGGCCAAAATGATTTGATAAAAATGTAGCTTTATCCCAATAATAATTTTAAAACAATAACATGCAGTTTATAAATGTGCTTTGCAATGATTTATGATAATAGTGCACTTCTAAAATAACACTAAAAGCATGACCGTCAAGGTCAAAATAATTAATAAAAAACATGCGAATATGTGCCAAAGTGTCCTGTTGTTCAGGCGGACAACCTATATATCATAAAGCGTGCTTAAAAAATCCAAGTAAAGGCGGATAAGCATAAATTTTAATGCATAAATGCCCTGTTGAAGGCGGACAAGCCTAAATGTTTAATGCATAAATGTCCTATTAAAGACGGACAAGCCTAAATATTATAGAATCAAGTGTGCTGAAAATTCAATTAAATGCGGATAAGCCTGAATGCATAAATGTCCTATTAAAGGCGGATAAGCCTAAATATCATATTAAAGGCAAGCGTGCTTAAAACTCAAATTAAGGCGGATAATCATAAATATTAATGCATAAATGTCCTATTATTAGGCGGACGACCTCATGTCCGATTAATTAGGTGGACTACCTTATATCCTATTGTCAGGCGGACTACCTTACGTCCTATTATCAGGCGGACTACCTCATGTCCTATTATCAGGCGGACTACCTCATGTCCTATTGTCAGGCGGACAAACTCATATCCTATTAATTAGGCGGACAACCTTGTGTCCTATTAATCAGGTGGACAACCTTATGTCCTATTATCAGGCGGACGACCTCATGTCCTATTATCAGGCGGACTACCTCATGTCCTATTAATTAGGCGGACTACCTTATGTCCTATTATCAGGCGGACTACCTCATGTCCTATTATCAGGCAGACTACCTCATGTCCTATTAATTAGGCGGACTACCTTATGTCCTATTATCAGGCGGACTACCTCGTATCCAATTATCAGGCGGACAACCTCATGTCCTATTAATTAGGCGGACTACCTTATGTCCTATTATCAGGCGGACTACCTCTTGTCCTATTAATTAGGCGGACTACCTTATATCCTATTGTCAGGCGGACTACCTTATGTCCTATTGTCAGGCGTGGACTACCTTATGTCCTATTATCAGGCGGACTACCTCATGTCCTATTATTAGACGGACTACCTCCTGTCCTATTGTCAGGCGGACAACCTCATGTCCTATTAATTAGGCGGACTACCTTATGTCCTATTATCAGGCGGACTACCTCATGTCCTATTATCAGGTGGACAACCTTATGTCCTATTATCAGGTGGACGACCTTTTTGTCCTATTATTAGGTGGACGAACCCTAGATGCATGGTGCTTGATTTACCATTTATAACATTGATGCGGTGCAGAAGCTTGGTGCGGTGCAGAAACTTGGTGCGATGCTTGATTTGTAGTTGTACAATGCGGTGCGAGGAGCTTGGCATGGTTACTTCGGAGTAACGTCTATTGATGGTGCAATGCAGAGAGCTTGGTGCAATGATTTTGCAGTAGCAAATGGTGCGATGCAGAGAACTTGATGAAATGTCTTTGTAGTAGTGAATGTTCCTGGTGCAACGGTAAAAATCATTGGATCTTCATGCTAAAGCTTTGCTATTAATAAATTCCTGCACTCAAAGAAAAATTAGAAGTTCCATAGTTTGATTTGCGCTAGCTTGGTTTCGTCCTTTGATTTGCATGAACTTTGCGACTTTTGACTTGATGCTAAGATTTGCGACAACATTTAATGTTAGAGAATAGCCAAAATATGCCCCTGCATTACTCAAAGTAAATTCGTTAGTATAAAATAAAGTGATTGCCTTGCATTGAACATCAAAGTTTGGCTTTGAATCTGCAACTTGTTGCCATGGCATTCTAGAATTTGTTGTTGTGCTTGTAATAACTATGTAGCTTGAAATTTCATTTTCTGCTTTGCCGAATGATGAGGATACTTTTGCGAAAGCTGCCCCGGATTTGGCTTTTGGGGTAAATAGGATTTTTATTATGATGAGACCGAACCCATAAGGCTGCCTACGTATCCCTTCTTAAACAGGAATCAGGTCTGAACGTAGTTCGTTACAAAAATAAGGCATGGTTACAAAATATAGAAACTTATAGAGTGATAGCATCAAAATCATAATGCCAACAAGATCGGAAAAATCAGTCTTGCTCTTCGTTTAGACGACGTTTCTTCTTTGGATGCCCAACCACGCTTGGTATATTGCTTGTGTTGCAGCTAATTGCATTTGAGGTATTTGTTCCAACTGGTACGTGCACTCGCAGTTTGTTAGAATCGATTAAATTCTGAATCTTATGTTTTAATGCTAGGCATTCTTCTGTATCATGACCTTGAGCATTTGAATGATAAGCACAATACTTGGAAGGATCAAATAATGGATGTGAAGGGTCAAATATCCTTCCTTTTCTTGGTTGCATAATTCCTAAGGCATTCAGTCTTGCGAATATGCTAGAGATTGATTCAGTCAAAGGTGTGAAGTTGCGGGGCTTCCTTTTCTTGGATTGGTGAGAAGCGACTTGTGCTTGATGATGTTGATGGTGAATGCTTTGTTGGCGAGGAGGCTGGAGATGCACGTTGCAGGAATTAGAGAGTGCATGATTTTGCAAGGGCTGGTGATCATGATGGCATTGCGGTTGATGCATAGTCATGGCAACTGAGGCATTTTCTTTCTCTTTACCTTTCAACATTTCTGGCATCTCTGGTTGTAAAGCATGATTGATGGTCCGCATGTTAATCTTTCCTTCTTTGATGCCTCTTTCTAGGAAGTCCCCGACTCTAATCAAGTCTGAGAAATTACGCACGTTCGCAGTAGCTAGCTTTTCATAATATATGCCATTTTGAATGTCAATGAAGATTGAGATCAACTCTTTCTCGGATAGCGGGGGGTGCACCTTTGAAGCTTCAACTCTCCACCGGATTGCATAATCCCGAAAAGATTCATGTGGCATTTTTTCTATTTTGTACAGGCTATGCATGTCTGGATCGACTCCAAGGTTGAACTCATATTGCTTTACAAAATCGTGAGCCATATCATCCCACGTGCGCCATTTGCTAAAATCTTGTTTTGTGTACCAAACAAGTGCATGTCCTGATAAACTTTGGATAAATAACTTCATTCGAATGGCCTCATTGTGCCCGATACCAAGTAATCTGCTGCAGTAGTCCTTTAAATGAGCAATGGGATTTCCCTTCCCATTGAAAGTATTAAGCTTTGGCACCTGGTATCCTGGTGGGAGTTCTACATCCGGTTGCAGGCATAAGTCTTCATATCTAAGACTTTGATAATTTCTTGATTGTAATTCTTCTCCAATGGCTTTCTTCAAATCAAGGAGTTCTTTTTCCAAATTTTCACGGCAAATATGTTGTGATGATTTTTCAAGTCCCTTATACGAACATACAGTTAGTTGGTTTTGCTTGTCCTTCTCAAATGGAGTTGTGACTATAGGAAGTTCAGTATTAGGAATCATCGTGACTTGATTGGGATTGCAGGTTATTGGCATTTGTGGAGAGATTGTATAAGTATGAGTTGGGTAAGGAGATACGGTTAAGCAAATATTTTGGTTTGAGCTAGAAGTGGAGGTTGTATTTGGAAGAAGGTTAAAAGTGCTTCCCAGATTAACCAACATGTTCCTTTGCACCACATTTGCCTTGGTTCTATCATTTCGTGCTTGCAATAGTCCCATACCGGTATTGAATTCTTCAAAACAGTCTGCCATTATAGCCCGTCCTTTATGCAGATTCGCAACCAAAATAGTGTTCAATGCTAGGCAACCTTTAAAGGAAAAATAAAACTTTTCAAAATAAAAGTAAAGTGTTAGCATATTTATCATAATCAAATAAATGCATAAAGTAATAGAGTGTGTAATTAGATTGATTAATTCATTATATGGTTAAGTAGGAGCCCTAAACTAGAAATGATGGTCCATGTTGCAAAATGGATGGACGAGAATGAATTGTTATCTAGAGGGCTCTAACGCTCGAGTTTTGTTGACATGGGAGCGAAATAATTTTAAGTGTTGTAAAGGGATAACTTATGTTGAACATCAAAGCTTTAGCTTTAGCACAAGTTTTTTTTTTCTTGCATAACTCTAATATTTTTCAAAAATTGGCCCAATCTTTAGGAAGTTTTTGATTATTGCTTCATGAGATGATATTCTGCGTGCCGAAAAATCTGCCCCAGTTTCTTTCATGAAGGAAAATAAAAAATTTTGTTATAATGAGACTGCGTCTTATATAGACTGGTTTTCAAAGGGGCCACAGACGAATAATTTTGACGTTGAAGATAATATTTGGCTATTTGAATATCGACAAGCTCAAAGTCAAGATATGTAATTAGAATATAAGAGTTAATTGGACCTGAAATGACTCTATTATTATTTAGCGTTGACAAGTCACAACGATCGAGGCCCGGAATACGGTATCAGCCGTTTTGAAACTTATGGGATAGTACCTCGACTCACATGCCAAGACGTAGAATTAACGGGTGTGTGAAGATTAATCTCGATCACCCGAAATAAGATGATGCAAACGCTTGAATTGAATATGTGAAAATATTAAAAAGAATTTGATGCTAAAAATTAACCAAATAGCGGCCTTCTATTGCTGGGTAGATGGTGCAAAATTGGATACCTACCTACTTGTATATGAGAATTATTATGAATACTTGAATTCTGAGAGATATAAAGCTATGGGACAAAAATTGGATGTGCAAGATTGTGCCAGAATTGAATAAAATTGAAAATTTATGTAAGGCACGAGTGGCGATATTTTAAAAAAATATGTAACTATATTTGTAAGAAAAGAACACGAATAAAAATCAACTCATAAAATTAGATCGGCAAAATATTCTCATATTATAAAAAGATTATGCTAGTTTTTTTAGAATACTATCTTGCTTAGGGAGTCAGATGCTTATTGTTGTGTAAAGAAAAATTTTAAGGCTAGTTTAAGGCACGAATATTGAGGAATATTCATGACAAACCAAGCCTATTGAAGAGCTTATGGGAAAGACGTCGTACTTTATTAAAATTAGAAGATACTGAGAGACAAAAGATATCTTAATTAGACTCTAAGAATTGGAGTAGACCTAAAAAAAATTTGAGCTTAAGCAAATGCACAAATGATGCTCTAGAGTCGTTAAAGAGCGCTAAGCGCGGAATGATGGTGATTATTATTATTAATTCAGGAAAATAATATAAAAATAAGGAACAGAAAAATATATGAACAAATAAAAGATATAAGCAAGTCGAATAGTTAATACTTCCTTTTTCTAAAAAACAAAACAGATAATATTAGTAAAAATAATAAAGTCAAGTAAGTAACATAGGAAATAAGCAAGTAAGCAAGTAGGCAAGCAAAGCATGTGACACATTCCAAAGAGCAAATAATAGCGCGTCCTAATACGTGCGGGCCTCTTTGTGCCAGAGGTAGGCCTAACGTGTATTTGAAAGATAAGTATGCCATTATGTATCATTTCATTTCTATAAATTAATTAAGTAAGTCTATTTTTCTTAAAAGCATAATAAATAGTAAAATATGTCTGCTTAAAATTCTATTTTTCTTAAAAGCATAGTAAAATATGTCTGCTTAAACATATACTATATATTTTTTAAAAGGGTGTATTTTCATCAAAAGAATAAAATATTATAAAATATATTTATTATAATTAATTAAGCAAGTAATTTTATTTTCAAAAGCAAAAAGAAGTACATGAATCGCTTATGCCATTTATTTATTTTTACGTAGAGAAAATGAAAGAAAGTACAATAAAAGATATTTCGTCATATATAAACTTCTTGTTGTTCCGCAAGATTATATTATTTGAAAATATTACACATATTATAAAAAAGATAGTCATGCTCCTTTAACTAGGATTTAATTAATTTAAAGTAAATAATCTACATAATCGGCATGTTTACCCTTCAAATAATGCACATAAATATGATAAGTGTCACTTGGGGTTGAAAACCCACTTGGACATTTAGGTAAGGTTAACTAATGGATTTAATACACCTCGGGTATTAGATCACCTAAGGTTAAAAATGATGTATGCTCTTAAAAGGGTTTTGGTTTAGCTCTATCTTATGTTGACTAAGATTGAGTTTTCTAGACTGGTTTGCTCCTAAATGGACAACTTGAGAGTGAAAAGTCTGTGACTGTCGACTGCACCGCTGATCGACTTACCCACGAACTTTTCCCTAAAATGTGTTTTGAGTAGTGCACGGCTGCAAACCGCATAACCGCTAGGTGTGTGCTTTGTGTGAATTTTTCAGAAGTGGAGGAAGTGAAACGGAATAACAAATTATATAAAGTAATAAGAATAAATGAACAATTCATATAAAGCAATTTATCACACACCAACAATTCAAATAAGCAGCATAAACAATTAAAAATACACAAATTAATTTTTATTATTAACCTAAGTTTGTTGTGGTTTAGAACCTAGAATCCCCAGCAGAGTCGCCATGCTGTTATACCCCATTTTAACACGGGTCAAACTAGAGTATAACATATTGGTAATTCTGAAGGTTTAATTAATTAAAAAGAGTCGCCACCTAATTATTTTAACGGTGAATTAGGACACCAATTTTAGCTAAATATTGCTTAAAATTAACTCTGTTTTATGGTCTACTTAACCTTTAAGACTATGGGTAAGGGTTCTAATTAATCCTATAGGGAAGGTTATTAAAGCACCCTATATGATCCGTTAATTACGATTAACCGGTCAAACTTAGATTAATTGAGTTTTATTTATAAAAAAAATTAAATAGTAACATATGTGTGTATTAAAAAAAGGGTTTGTCAATTGAATTAAAAGAATATACCTATGTAGTAACACGTATGCTGAAGAAAATGAGTCCTTCCATAATTGTATTGTATTCATTCATAATTGAGAAAGAAAAACTACTTTCATGCATTGCAACTATAACAATAAACAGTTTGGACTTAACTTTTAGGAAAAATATTTAAACCCCACTGTACCTTGACTTACGAAAATGTGCTTTTAGAAATCATTCCACGGGACATAAATATCTTGTGTTCACGGAAGTTTAGCACAGAGCCATTAGAAAATAATTTGATGAAAAGTTTTGAAGCGTCACTTTAAAACTGACTCTAAGTTCTTATATTACAAGCTACATTTATGTGAATAAGATAGCACGAAATAGGTAATAAAAGTAAGGATTCTACATAATTAAACATGCTATACTAACACGAATTTTAACACATAATCTCAAAAATTGAAAATAACTCAAATCATAAGTAGAGGTCAAATAACATGAATGAATAAAGAAAAGAGATGAAAGACGCCATAGGCGCCCCCAAGCGTTTCGCTTGTTTTTCTTGCTATCCGATGCTCCGAGGAAGATGACATGCAATGACTCCATGTGGTGGTGATAGTGTTAAGTCTCTAAGAGACTCCACTGCGAGTGTCTCGAGTTAAGACTCCATTTGCTCCAAAGTGTATATGCAAAAGGGAAAGAAAAAAAAAATTAGAGAGGATAAAAATCTCCAGCAAATATTAAAATTAAAATTTAAAATAGCGGCATCAATCAAGTTATTAACATGTACTAAATTACAAGCTGCTCACAAAGGGGTAAGGAATTTATCACTTCCAGCAATATTAACTAACAAATTTGGAGAATTTCTTATTATTAAGATATCTCCTACATACACCATCAAATAGACTTTCTATGTTTATTGACATCTAAAGGTTGAACAAACTAAGTTGTCCTACAGTTGTTCCTTCTTGATCACGGATTTATGGAACCTTGTTAACTCTTTTAAAGTGAACTAAACACTTGCTAACTAATCCTTATCTAGCACAGAACATATATTTCATGAAGAGAATACTGAAATTAAATCCATAGGCATAATCTCTAGGCGATGGAAGGTCTCATACATGGTAACTTTAATTCTATAGATACACAGTTTTGGCATGGATCTCAAAGATTTGGATTAATAAAAATATTGACAACATGTTTCTTCCATTTTATACATCAAAATTAAAATGAGTGAACAGTGATAGTTTCTAGTATACTCCAATGATTGGTGAATCATATTTTATTACATAGTTCACAAAATCAGATTCTTAACATGGCACCTCTTACTCCTTATTAGCTTTAAAAATAATACGTAGTATTTTATGAATGTGCTTGCTAGAGTGGAGAATAGCAGGCAGTAAACACTAGACATACCGGGAGAAATGTCTTGTTACACGGTTTAACAGTTTTTTCCTTCTGTGAATAGGAAAGTTTTAAGCGTACTCTATTAAATCCAATTTCTTTTATTATATTAGTCCTGGTGTTTTGATTTTACTATTCCTAAAGTCTTGACTGAGAGAGTTCAAAGAAATCACAGCAATTTCCAAGTTGTTCTATTGCTTAAAGGCATGAATTGTCAAAGGTGAAACAAGATAACACATTTGACATGGTGAATTCCTATAATCATTGTAACCATATCGAAAGACTATCTCATTACTAAATGAAAGGATCCTCTAATCTAGACATACAGTAACTAATTTATCTTCCAGTCATTATGATTCCTACAACATTAGAACTAGGAAACAATAACTTACAATCATCTTTTAAACAAGACATGAATATATGAACAATGGTATTCAGAGCGAGGACCTAATACCAGTAAACTAATTTATTCACATAGGCAAGCAATTGACTTCTTATTTCTTCAAGCTTTATGCAAACATACCACATAACTTCACAACTTTTACGGATACAAAAATCTCAATAATGACTTATATGGTAATAAACTATGACTCGTGTTTCGGCAAATAGGCGATCATTTCAGATTTTCAAAGAAAAATGAGAACAAAGATTTCAGAGTTACCGACCTTTTTGTGAGCAGTGAACGGGGTCGCGTCAAGGTCTACTCTCCCGGCCTCTACTCAGCAACCTCGAATGACTCTCAAACTTCAAGACGAGCACGACAATGCCTTTGTTATAGTAAAACAAAACCAATAGATACTGGACGAAACAAGCTCTTTAGAGCGCAGTTCTAATGAATCAAAATGAGAGAAACGTGGTGAGGGAAAGAATATAAGGCGACATATCAAAAGGGTTAAAGCGGCCAGCCCCCTCCCCTGAAAATAGCTACAGAATTCGGTATTTATAGGTGGAATTGAAACCCTAGAGTTTCATTTAGGCGGGCAAATCTCAAATCCTTCAAGAGTCACGTGTAGGGGTTTGATTTCAAAATACAATCGTTGAATTAGAGAAGAAGACAGACATGTGATTGAATAGAGCCGTTGATAGCTCAAAATAGTCGGATTCCTCTGTCATGTGAATTTGTACTTCACTGAAATGATGGAAGAAAACAGAGGAGATCGAGAAAGGAGCATATATGATGATTCAAGAAAGATTGCATAAAATGGGGTGGACATCTTCTGATTAATGTTGAGATTCTTTGGAATTATCTAAAAATAGAGAAGTGAACCAAGAGGGACGTGCAGCAACGCAAGAGAGAGAAGATTAGGATTAATTGAAACCTAATTTGTTTAATGGCTTTGGGGATGATTGGGCTTGAGTGATATTTCAAGTATGGGCTACTGTTTGAGGCTCATTTTTCATAATTTTGGCATCAAATGGACTGTTTGTTGGAAATTTTGATGGGTTTCTTTATTAGACTTAATCAATCTTTTCAATGTATATAATAATAATAATATTAACAATAATAGTAGTAAAAATAGTAATAATATAATGAATTAGTAGTAATAATAATAATATTAACAACAAGAATAGTAATACTAATAGTAGTAGTGATAAAATAATATTAACAATAACAATAATAATAGTAAAAGTAGTAATTATAATAGTGATAATAATATTATGAATACTGAAACTAATACAAATATTAATACTAATAACAGTAGTAGTGATAATTGTAATAAAAATAATAGTAAGTTAGGATATTCAATTTATTAGTAACTTAGAAGTTGAAGGCAATTAATTAGAAGGAACGAGGGATAAAATTGAATGTCAACAAATATAATGCTTTTTCCTTTGCTCTCCATGCTTGCATGTAGCTTAAGTTTAGTCCATGTTCAGATAACATGTCATGTTGTATGTCCTTTGGTGTGTAGACAGTTTTAGGATCACAATATTTCGGAACAACCATGCTACCAACCGCTGATGTAGTACGTTTGCGCTGTATAAATGTTTCATCCATTATACGGCAAGTGTGTTGTCTAATGAAACTTCTTATCTTGAACATTTCAGAATCGTTAATTGATGTTGCCTTGAAATGCCATTTGCAGCTTTCAGCTACACATATAAGCCAGTAGCTATAAAAAAATTGTAGTTAAACTATAATTAAATTCAAATAACTACAAATACAGTGATACAAAAAGCATAACTAGAAATAGAATTCAACAATCCATCAGATTCAGAAATTTTGTCAAAACTACAATTAACTACAAATACTATACAATTTAACTACATACCTTCTATGACTAGATCTCTTTACTCTGAACTGAAACTTGTGCTGCACTGAATAATTCTTCATTGCAGCAGCTATTGTTTTCTTGTCCTGATACACTTGTCCTTCTTCAATACATAATTGCTTAGATTCAGTTATTATTTCACTTTGATATTCCTCTATTGTTGGTGACGACGGAATATCAAGTAACCTTAGTGATCCTGAAGAACCTGAAGAATATAAATTCAAAAATACAGTAAATATGTTGTATATTAATATTTGTAGTTAATATGTAGTTTTATGTAGTGTAAATGTAGTTAGTCGATAACTCCATAACAGTCTGCAATTCGGATCAACCATACCTGTACTGATGCTTTCATTTGTGATTGCCAATTCCATATTGAAATCTCTAACACTTATACATAACGGATATGAACTTAAGTTCCTATTATCCTTCTTCGTTTCCATATATACAGAAACACCCATATCATTCCTAATTTCCATTGGAGGACAATTCTCATCCACAATGTATTTGATTTCTACAATTTCCTCAGATGTATCAATCGACAATTATTCAGCAATTGTAGAAACAAGGTTTCCGTAGCTTGAATTATCATCTACCACAATTGCGTCAACTACAAAATCTATATATCTTCCATATTTATCCCAATTACCATTCGATTTCAGCATAATTGTAACTTTTGCCATGATTTTGAGTTGTTAACCGAAAAAAAACTTTCAAAACTCAATAGTTATGAGATCACAACTGTCGTTCAGTTGTATATATACAATTGGAGAACAGAGATTGAGAAGAATAGTTTGTAGAAGAAAATTATATTTCTACAATTTGAATTTCTAAAAATTCTGCGTTTTTGGGAATAGAAGCGAGAAGATATTTTCTGTTCAGTTGAAGAAGGAGCTTTTTTCGGAGCTACAGATTCGTTTTCCTTTTCACAATTTTGAATTAAATGCACATAATCTTCCTTCTTATTCTATGCCTACAAACGCGCGCGAATTAATGGGGATAATATCTTCAGTTTTCCGTTATTTATAGTTTGGTACAAAAAGTGTAGTTAAATTGTGCACAGGTCGGGTAATTACCAAATTTTAAACATTTTTGGTAATATAGTTTGCTATAGGGTACAGGTATGAAAAATTCCCTACTTTTTAATACCCATTGTCCCTTAGAAAAAACATATCGTCTTCAATAAAAGAGATTAACCTTTTGATAGATCAATTAATGTGATAGATCCAAAAAGTCATCACTTATTTTAGAAACAAATTCAGTATTTCGAGGCCTAAAAATCTTCTTATTACCTTACATCGATTTGCGTGCACAATTCTGACACTTAGCCGGAAAGCTATTATATGAAAATCAGTAAACAATAATAAATTTTGCGTATAAAATGAATTTAAGTTGACTTCGGTCAACATTTTGAAAATGCGGACCCGTGATCCGACGATCCCGGGAAGTCCGTAGGAAAATATAGGACTTAGGCGTATACCCGGAATCTAATTCCGATGTCCCAAGCCCAAGAAATAAAATTTTTAAGGAAATTATTTTATAAAATTATTTGTGAGTTTTGGAACTGAAATATGATTAAAACTTAATATCGGGCCCGTATTTTGATTCCAACATCCGGTACAAGTCTTATATATGATTTAAGATAAGCCTGTGAAATTAGGTAAGAAACAGACTTGAAACGATGTGAATCGGATCGTTTATGAGAAAATTGGCAAATTTGAAGTTACTAAGAAATTTCATGATTTTGATGCTAAATTTATAGTTGTTGATGTTATTTTAGTGATTTTGAATGCACAAGAAAGTCTATATGGTATTTTTAGGTTGGTGTGCATGTTTGGTTTGTAGTCCCAAGGGCTCGGGTGAGTTTTGGATAGGCCACAGAGTGGATTTTGAACTTGAGGAGTTGTAGTCTTCAGTTGTTTCAATGCAGGCCTGCAGACATCACATTTGTGAAGCCTGGCTCACAAATACGAGGGCCACATCGCAAATGCGAAAGTAGCCCAGGCCAGCATCCCTCGCAAATGCGATGCTTCCCCCTCTTAGCCAATTGTCGCAAATGCGATGTGACATAGTGTTCGCAATTCCCAACTCGCAAATGCGAGTATTTGCTCGCAATTCCCAACATAGCAGAAGCCTGGGTTCGCAAACGTGCAAATTTATAACTTAGCCGAAAATCAATTATTTTTCACATCTTTTCAAAAATATAGACTCCCTAGGGCGATTTTTTAAGAATAACTCTTCTTCCAAATCGATTGTAAGTTAATTTTAACTCGTTTCCTTCAATCATTAACATTTTTAACATGATTCAACTCAAAATCAATGATTTTTATGGAAAATTCGGGTCGTGACAAATTTATATTACCGTTACAGGTGTGCGACCCGCTCCCATTTCCCCTATTACCGTTGCAAGCGTGCAACCCGCTCCCATTTCACTTATTAACGTTGCATATGAATTAATTGTACATGTTCTTTGGTAGTCTTGTCCTAGCCTCATCACTACTTCGCTGAGGTTAGGCTAGGCACTTACCAACACATGGGTTCGATTGTGTTGATACTACACTCTGCACTCTTTTGTGCAGATCCCAACGCTGCAGACTTCAGAACGCAGTGAGGTTTCAACTTCTTGCTTATCAGGCGATCCGAGGTAGTCATGCAGACGTCCGCAGGCCTTGGCGTCTTCCTCTACCTATTTTCCTGCTTCTCTTATGTAGTTCTAGAGATAATATTTTGTTATTTCTTCCAGACCTTTATTTGTAGTACTATTAGAGAATCTGTGAAGTTGTGACACCAAATCTTGGGTAGTTTTGTTAAGGAACTTTATTAGCAGTATTTGTCGGTTTGAAATTTATTCTTCTGCTTGTTGAATTATGTCGTTATTAATTGTTGGTTCTAAGTCGTTAAAGAAATTAAAAAAGGAAAGCAGTTCAATTAGTTCAGTTGGTTGGTTTGCCTAGCTCTCACTAGTAGGCGTTATTGCGATTCCAATTGTGAGAAATTTGGGTCGTGACAATTAATTAGCAACAAAGGCCGACGAATGGTCGAAAACGATAGGCGTTTTCTGGTCTAACAGCTAAATAAAAAAATGAAATTCATATAATTGATCCTAAGTTATTTGGATATTTTTTTCCAGAGTTATGATTTTATTGCCACTTGTGAGAAGGTTAAATTTGAGAAGGAGACTATAGCAATTCCTTCTTTACAAAATGTGTGTTTGCTAAGTGTAGTTAGTGATGTGAGGTCAACCTAACTAGTTTTCGAGTTTGTACCTGAGTTATTTGAAATTGAGCAATTTTACCGTCAACTATATTTTTGTTTATTTTTACCCTGCAATTAATAAAAGGTTTCAATGATCCAGTATTCCACTGAGGACGAGCGGCTTAATAGATCCAAAAGTGTAATAAATGACAAAGTTATTCAATTTCCGGTACATTTACATCGGACTATATTTTCTTTTTCTTTTTTTACCAGGAAGATCCACACAAAAAATAACAGAGTAAATCTAATTATTGAATCTTGCCATTTTAAATTATAATAAATTGTAGGTAAACTGATAGTAGTGGATAAGAAAATTAAGTAGACAACAATATAGGTTAAAATTTCTCTGCTAATACGAAAGACGATCCATTTTGGATTTTTCGCGTCCTTAAAAAATAATAATTAGAGTATGTATTTTATTATTTAACCCTTAATAATAATAGCATTTCAAAAGATCTTAGGAAATAATTTGGGGAACAGATAGCTAATGGTAAGGATAAAATAATAAAAATAAAATTATCTTTCTTTTGATTTAGTATAGTGGACAAATAAAAGTAAAAATATATTTTTGTATAGTGGATAAGTAAAAATAGACAGATGGGGTATAATATTTCCTCTCACTTGCTCGTTATAACATTTTTGTATCTATTTTCATAGTTGAAGTCAGAATTTAAAGTAAATGAACTTTAAATTTGTCACAAAATTCATATCTCGTTTAGTTATTCGGCTTTTAATTAAATATTTACATATATTCAATAAGATTTTAACATAAAAACAAAATCTAAACAAAATTATTGGAATTTGTCGGAACACATAAGCAATACTCCATCTCTATCCCTGCTTTCTGACTACTTCCTTCTCCATTTATCTTCATTGTTTAGTAATGCTTATAATATTTAGAGATTATTGCTTTCTGACTAGTCACACTCAATTAATTATGTCTTCACTTTAATTAATAAGTATTCCTAGATCTCGGTCATTTTTTATTATTTGTGTAAACTAATAAGACTCTTCAGCTAACTTGTACTACTTTACTTCTTTCAAAGGGATAAATCTCTATTATTTCCTAAAAGTTTAATTTGACTTTGGGTTACCAATTTTTAATTTCATGTAGAGCAGTTAATATGGGCGGGGCCGGCTAGCCCAGCTCAGCTCATGTGGACTTTAGTAATTGACGGGTTGAGCTGTGCTAGCATATTTGATGGGCCTTATAATAGTTAGTTCACTCCGACCTTATTGGGCTACGAGCTCTCATGGGTGTCGGCCCATTATTTTTTAAAATGTAATTTTATATTTTTTCTTTAAGTTCTAGCTTTAAAAAAATATTTAAAAGCTAAAAAAATCTTTTTGGAAAAATTTTAGAAAACTTAATACTTATATTGTTCCAATATATCATAATAAACACTAAAAAGTAAAAGGCAAGACTATATTTCATTCAATAAAAGTCAAAACAAACTATTTAAAAGAACGTCCATGACGCTTAATGTCATCAATCACATTTGAATCCGTTTTTGAGAAGGTTGTCTTAGCATCTTCACTTTCACTTACATTTAGAATTTATATGCAAAATCAGTTAGTTAAATATTAAAAATAATTAAATTTTTAAAACTATTTAACGTTTTAAGACCTCGAACTTTTGCTTGGAATACTCTTTTTAAAAAATTTTATGTCATATAATTTTAATTTTATATTTTAAATACATATTTTTTATAAGACCCACGGGCCGGTCCAGCCCGACCTCAGTCAAGCCTCACGGGCCATAAGCTTTTTCGGGCCGGGCTTAAAAGTCTCGTTCATAAATGGGCTCCAATAATTCTAGTCCAGCTCTGCTAAATTATGAACTGGGTTAGGCTGGCCCAACGGGTCAAACTCATATTAACGACTCTAATTTCGTGATTTTAGAGATGGCGAAGGGGCTTATAGGTATTTAGATGATATTCACTTAACATTGAAAGAAAATATTTTTGAGACAATATTTTCTACTCACTTATTCTTTCCGGTTCAAAATAAGTAATTTTTTAAATGTTTTCACACAGATTTAGAAATCTACCTTTTAGCATTAATTAGCAATTTAATTGACCATATTAACCTTTACTATCTCACATAAACACTCCTAACACACATTCCAACATTATTTACTCCAAGGACAATATAGGGAAAAAAATAATTACTTCATTCTTGAAATCTGAAAAAATCACTTATTTTGGACCACAAAAAAAAAGTTAAAAATCAGTTATTTTGGACCGGAGGGAGTATTAAACATTATAAATAAATAAATAAAAATTCCACTTATTTTCTACGAAATTAGAAGAGAAGAGTCTGATTACTATAGAAATTCGCACACTTTGACTACAAAAACCTACAACCTAACTTTTCTTCTCCTTTTTTTTTTTTTTTTTGTTCTGGTTTTAAATAAATTAATTAATAACGTGTTTTGCGTGTGGAAAAAATTGGTGGCAATTATTTGTTAGGTTCAGATTTTTTTAAAATCAATTTTATAATGCAATTAAATTTACCACGGTTAGCATTCCTCTCGCTGCCACTTCTAAATTCTTCCTTTATATTCTGTTTTTTATTATTATATATTAAGTATGATTTTTGAGGGAGGATTATTTATTGTATTTATCTAACTAAATTCTTTTTTTTCTTTTGGAGATAAACAAGTTGCTGCAAAACTATGACATATTGATCATTGTTTTGGAAGTTCTCTCTCATTTAATAAAACACAAAAATCCACGTGTACCAGTGTTAACAAAAGTCTAATTTTTTAAAGTGAAAATAAGGTACTATATTAATGTCCCGAACTTTCTGGTAAGTTGGTATGAACCGACAATAAAATAAAAAATATCTAGACCTAAAATATCTCCAAAAAAAAAATTAAGAAAAAAGTCTTTTGTTTCACCACGTTTTTCCTCTTGAGAAGAATCTGGAATGATATGTTTTGTTAAATATTATTTTATAAACAAATAAACTTATAATAAGTATTATTGTAATTAATAAGTTACTTGATAAAAATAATAACTAATTATGTAATGTACATTAAATTAATCTTATCAGGCTGATCTACTTATGACTTCATCATACTTAAATAGCTTTGGCTTAGACATATATATACAAAATTCATCATTACAAATAATGAATTTTAAACTGATTAAATTAGATAGAATATAATAGAATTCTGAAAGTCAAAATCCCATATGCTAAATTTTGTGATTAGTAATTCTAACATGTTTCTCTTTTACACGTCCCTTAAGACAATATTTTTAACTCTTATATTCTTATTCAATATTCTTCACTTTTAGGTTTTCTATGTAGTCAATATGTTCACTTTCAAAAATATTTAATACTAAGTGTAAAATAAAAAAAAGTATTATTTTCCGGTCCATAATAAATAATCTTTTGGTCTTTTTATTTGGTTCAAAATAAGCATCTTTTTTATATATAATCAAGAATGGACTAACTTTAATTTTTTAAATTTGCCCTTATTTACATATCCAATTGTATCGAGTGAATAATATATCTCCAAAGGATCAACTCGATAATTTCATAAACTCTCGGAATATGTACAAAGAGATCAAATATAGGATCTCTGAAATTCCATAAAACTCTTGGAATATTCAGATCGAAGACATGTCAAATATATCTTGCTCAAAGTTCTAGCAACATTCAAGATCCAATTGAGTGTTGTTACATGCTTCTTGATTACAAACACATCAAGAAGATGCATATCATCTTACATTCGAAAAATACGGCGTTAAGACCCTTGAATTACAGATAGCAAGTCGGAGGAAAGAATCAAGGGATAAACAGAGTTGTAACCCGCAATATTTATCAGTCAAATCCCTTTTCTTAAAAAAAAGAATAATATACAAATTTTAATTAAGGATATTTTAGTCAATATACTTTTTTTTTAATTTTCTTCAAGGATATACCAAAGATCAAGATGTCACTTATTATGCACCGAATAAAATAATTAAATATACATTAGTTTTTCTAAAATGATAATTATTTTAGACCAAATATAGTTAATAAGCATGACAATTAATATAGGCCGGAGGAGCTATAACTTAAATCCAAAATTAATTTTATTATACTATACTAAAAAAAAGTCTTAATTAAGTACAACTCTCCCTTCACTTATATTTAAATTAAATTAAAATAGGTTTTCACTTTTGGGAGTAAATTGCAATATGCAACCTATTCTTTGAAGAAACCTATAATCACATATTCCCAAGAATCTTCTCTTTCAATCACAAATTCCACACTGTATTCTCTCTTCCTCTACTTTCCTCCCTTTCAACTTCCAACAACTTGCTCAACATAAATAAAGTGATAATAAAACAACCCATTCTTCTTCTTGGTCTAAATATTCCATCTTTCTATACTTTTTTTAATTGTTTTTCCCCATTAAATTGTGTTAAAACTAAGTGACATGTGCATTCAAGACTCAGAACAAGTGAATGAGGGTATGGAGAATTTGGACATTTCAAAGACTGATAACAATTTCAAGAACCAATCTTTGCTTACTGGAGCTGAATTACAACATACCCAGATTGAGAATTATGAAAAAATTACAACTTCTAGCCATTCTGTGATGAGAAACTCATTCCCAGTAAGGATTTTCTTTTTCTTTTTTAATTGTAATTTTTGCTTATACCTATTATTTTTCCAGTTTTTAGGTAGTATAAATTGTATTCTAATTGGTATTAGGAGTTTTTAGTTTCATAAATGTTGGTTTAATTTGAAGTTTGGGTTATACTGTTTAAAGATTTGATTTTTATGGTGTTATATTTGCTTATACCTATTAATTTACCCCCCCCCCCCCAAAGTTTTTTTAGCTAGTATTGATTATATTCTTTTTTGGGTTATTGAGGAGTAGATTTTATTGTGATATATGTTGGTTAATTTGGACTTTTGTTGATACTGTTTAAAGATTTGATTTTTATGGGGTACTTACTATGCCTTAGGACAGTACTATAGGCTATTGGTCCGTTTTCATTTTATGTTCAACAACTGTTGGATCCATATTTTGAACTTGGTGTGATTAATCTTTGAGTTCTTACTATTAAACCCGTTGCACTTTCGTAATTATGTGGTCAAAATTTAGTATTTGTTGATATTTTTGTAATTAAATACTGGGTTTAGTTGAACGTCGTAAACTAGGCTGCATCCACTTCTCTGTGTGTATGTGTGTGTTTGTTTTTACAACTGTCTTCTGTTAGATGGTCAAATTATGAATAATTGGTGTTTTATGTTTTTTAATTTAGATGTCCAAAAAAATCCTTTCTTTTGGTGATGAAACTTGCTGGATAAATTAGTAGATTGACTTTTGTAACTTTTACATCTGAGCTACAGTGAACCTAAATTTCATGTACATGTTTCTTCTGAAAAATCAATTTCAAGATATGTTTCGTATGGTCAGTGGCGGAGACACCTTATCAAAAGGGGTGTCAACTGACACCCCTTCGTCCGGAAAATTATACGGTGTAGCTCTTATATATTATCATAGGTTGACTCGCCTTGACTTCGTCGTGTTTTTACTTCTTTATGTTTTGACTCTCCTTAGTAAACCTGGTTCAGCCACTGTGAGAATCGTTTCATTTGCTGACATACGTAGTGAATGATTTAGTGTTTGCATTAGCATTGATTTGGTGGTTCTGTTTCATAATCATGCTGTACGGTCCTGATGCATATCTTCCTAAACAGTGAATTTTCACTGAAATTCACTTCTATTGTCATATCTAAGCTCATTGTTGCTTGCATAGGAATTATTTCTTCGCCTTATAATTATTTTCTTTCCTTTTCTGCAGCTGGAAAGTATTTCGGAAGACACAACTATTGCGGATCGGAAACAGATACTCTTTAATAACTTCTTTCCGACCCTTAGGTCTGGAGATTGGTCCGACATTGGAGGTCGCATTGACATGGAAGACACTCACATCTGTATTGCGGACCTAGCTAAGAATTTTGGCCATAATATACTTGGTGAGGAAGCTATTTCTTTTTATGGAGTAAGTTCTTTAACCTCATTGGACAACACATATATCGTTCTTGACTATACTCAATTTACTTGTAGACCGAATTTAACTCACAGTGAAGTTTAGTATAGCTCTTTCTCAGTAAACATGGGAAGTATGCCGACATGTGTAGGAGCCATCTATTTTATAGGGCAAGCCTAGACGATTTCTGTGGATCTTGAAAATTTGCCAAATTGCCAGCACTTTTACTGCTTCCTCCAACCAAAGGTAGAGAGTCTTCTGTGCAAGACTAAAAAATGAAAATAGATGTGCGGTAGCAAAGCTGGATATTTCCGAATTTGAAATGTTTCAATGTGAATTTGGTATCATCTCCATTTTTCTGGAATCATGTGATACAGGCTAAAGAAAGAAGAGTAAAATAGAATAACACTCGAGAGCAACACAAACTAGAGAAGTGCTCTGATCGTCAGAGTTGTGAGATGCTCACATCTCTTCAGCATATAGGTGCTTCCTTCATGCTTTTGCCAAACAGGAGAACAGCCATAGCTGCTTATCAAAGTATGAAAAGCGTAGGTGACAACTTATTTTTAGAGCTCTCCAAACTAGTTTTATATCAGATAATGACATTATAAGGAACCGCAAAAGAACTGAAGAGACCACCTCTCTCCAAAGTTGAAGCATAATACTTCCCTTAAAATTTTGGGAGTCTTGTAAATGTACCTATTGAACAGCAGTAGGTAGAGCAGCACTAATTCAACTAATTCCATCCGAAATGCGTATCTTATTTCCTACTTAGGACCATGCCTATGAAGAGGATTTTTTTGTTCTGTTTTGATTTGGGGAGGGGGAGCAGAGCGAGAGAGGGAAAGAGGTTAAAAGCCATGTTGTCTATACTTGGGAGTTTCTTCTACTTGATATTCTTATATCTTAGATGTCTAATGCGAACGGTTCTAATGACAGGTCTTTGATGGACATGGTGGGAAGGGAGCATCACAATTTGTTCGTGACTACTTACCAAGGATCATTGTTGAAGATGCTGATTTTCCATTGGAACTTGAGAAAGTGGTCACAAGATCTTTCGTAGAGACAGATGCTGCCTTTGCCAAGTCATGCTCTTTTGATTCAGCCTTGTCCTCAGGCACTACTGCACTCACCGCAATGATATTTGGAAGGTTATTTATTCCTGTGCTTAATCCGTTTTCTCTTGTTTTTTTTCTTTCCATTCACTATCTTCTTCTTATGTGTTAGATTTATGTCAATTGGGAAATGACAGGTTTTTGTTATTCGCTTATTCCCAGCTAAGTAGTGATTTATACCGGAAGAATAATACGTCGTTCAGCAAGGGGGTGTCATTAATTTTATTGAAATATCAAATCGTGGTTAACACTTATTAAGCTGACATTTCAGATGCATCTTTCTTTGACTAGTGTACTGTTTTGGTTGATATCATTGTTTGCCCTTGTGCAATTATCTCATTAAGCTACATTCAGAAATCTATGTTCTAAAATTGGCTGCTAGTATCAATTCTCTATACTGATATGTTGTCTTATGAACAGATCATTGCTTGTCGCAAATGCTGGTGATTGTCGAGCAGTTGTATCCCGGCGTGGACTGGCTATAGAAATGTCAAAGGATCACAGACCTTGTTGTATTAGTGAAAGAACTCGTATAGAGTCTGTGGGTGGATTTGTTGATGATGGCTACTTGAATGGACAGCTAGGCGTGAGCCGTGCATTAGGTAACTGGCACATTAAAGGACTGAAGGAGGTTGAAAAGGGTGGGCCGTTGAGCGCTGAGCCTGAACTGAAACTGCTGACATTGACAAAGGAAGACGAGTTCTTGATTATCGGTAGTGATGGAATATGGGATGTTTTCAGAAGCCAAAATGCAGTGGATTTTGCTCGTCGGAGACTGCAAGAGCATAACAATGTGAAGTTATGCTGCAAGGAAATAGTAGACGAGGCCAAAAAGCGCGGTGCAATAGACAACTTAACGGTAGTCATTGTTTGTTTTCACTCTGAGCCTCCACCTCCAGTTGTTTTTCAAAGATCAAGAATAAGGAAAAGTATTTCTGCGGAGGGGCTTGAGAATCTAAGATCTTTGCTTGAAAGCTAGAGCTGCAGTTTACTATATCAATTTTTTTGCTGCCTGCTGCATATCCACTTAAACAACAGCGATAATGAAGATTAATTGGTTACTTCTGGACAACTTTGTAAATACATTAGAGGTAAACTTATTTTCTTCCTTGTAATTCTCCCATTAGTCCAAGTGCAAGATGAAATAAAGCTCAAGGGAGACAAGCAAACTATGGAGCCAAATTTTTGTACATAAACTAATCTATTCTTCAATTGTATGGTTCCCCGACTAAAGGGAACTCAACTGAATCTCACCTTGTGAGACAAAATTGATTGTTGGTTATGTTCCAACCTTTTTGGTGTCGTAGCAAAGTTTGTGTAATGCTGCATTTCTTGGTTGTGAATGTGTTAAAGAGTTCTAAATCTTTATGCATGTGCCTCCATAAGAGTGTACTTTAGGCTCGCTTTGCTTTTTCAAGCTACCCTTTGTTTCAAACAATAGCACTAACGAGCAGAGGCGGACTCAGGATTTTAACGTGATGGGGGCACCCCAGGGTTTTAGTTTTCACTAAGTGATTTGAATTAAGTATTTTCAAGGTATACACATATACATACAACAGGTATGCTAAGGCATCTTTGGCTTAATTTGACAATGTAGTTTCTGCTGAATTGGTACCTGTAAAGTGCCATAATTATAAATTTTACATCTGCCACAAAGATCCAATATGGAGTTGGCACATATAAAACATCAAATAAAACCCATTATTGGACATTATCAATGAGGTACACCACATTATTCAAAATATTGCCTTTTCAGCTAGGATGGCTACATGCTTTGAGCTTCATCTATTTTGAGAGTACAGACATTTTAGTTCTAAACTCTAGGGCTGAAGTGAGGATTATCACTTGAAATTTGCGCCTCAAATGATGGTGCACGAGGTGCTTCCAACGAGCATTATTCTCATCTTTGAATCTCAATTTTGAGGACATGGACTAATATCGACATTATTGTATATTGTATATTGGAATTGGTAATTTTAGCTGCAATATAATCTCACTGTACGAAATCCATAAATATGTAAGAAAAGCTCCAACTTGTCTAAATACATCCATTCCTACAACTCTTGTTGACCAATTGAATTTTAACCATGACGGGAAGAAACAAAGCAAAATGTGAGAACTTTTAAAGGAAATGAAATAAAATAACGAGGAGAAAGATAGTTTGGCTTAACCAAGTAAAATTGTAAAAAATTTAGGATAATCGAACTGAGTCCTCTTGAGAAAACTAGTAGTAATTAATTTATAACATTTTTGTGTAGTAAACAAGTTATCTAGCAGTGAATTTTCATATAATCTTCAATCTTTAGCTTACATAGTGGTTACATAGTTAACCAAATATGAGTCTCTCATCCTGTAAAACTGGGATCAAATTACAAAACTCACCTAAAATAAAAAAGGAACTTCTGAAAAACTAAAATGAGTTCAACCTTGAGGCTACATAGAATCCAAAGGGCGTGCTAAAAGAGGATAAAGTAAGAACTTGAACAAGTGCCCAGTAATCCAGTCGTGCGAGAACCTACCCTTTGACGGAGAGGAAACCACCACAAATACTCGAATTAGCAAGGGATTATCCCAACAAATAGATGAGCTCAAAGGGAGAGTTACGCAGGAACTATTCATGATCCTGGTATGCCAAATTTGTACTAGACTATTACATATTTCAAGAGGCCGTCGGCCGGCTACAACATCTTTCAAGAGGCTGTCGGCTACGTAACATACAAAACCACCTCAACTATGTGATATCTACATCATCTGCAGGTGAAGATCAGCATCCTGCTGCGCAAGCTCCACCATCATAGCCTCATCAAAGAATTTGTTGATGCTCACGTCTTCACTCATTCCCTAAAGAAAAGGGACAGATCCATCATTTACGACAATACTCTCGGTCAATAGAGCTAAATAGCTACTTTTTGTAAGGGCCTGTAAGTCCAGCTTAGATTACCACATTCCCCTTATATTTGTGTTTTAAAAAAACCGAAAAAGATTCGAGTTGAAGCCTTAAATGGGAAACAAGGGATATGCGGAAGGGGGCTTGCACCAAGATCATAATAGAAGAGGGGGAGAACAAGGGACATCTGGAAGGGGGCAAGCACCACTTCAAATCAAGTGCTGTTCAATAAACCTGAAGAGTAAATAATCTCAAATTAACCCTACTAGAATGTATACCTTTCTACGCCTTGTCTTCACCATGAACTCACGAGCCAGATGCTGAATTGGGGCAGGCTCTAGTGGTCGTAAAACGATGCTCTTGTCAAGAGGATCTCCAGGAACAATAGCCCAATGATCAAACACTGAAAGACAAAACGCCTGCCCTTGGGTGTGATACCTCAAGTCGGTTTCGAAACCAAAGGACTCGATAACAGGTAAAAATGCCTGGAGAAGGAACAAGTGTGCATATGAGAAAACCTGATGTTATAACATGAAAAGCTTTTATAAAAAATACAGGGTGCTATCTATATTTCGAAATCAAACCTTGACGATGTAGGCAGGGGTCCCAGGTTGAGGAACATCAGCAGTAACATGTCCACGCCTGCGAGACAACACGGTGTATATAGCAGAAAGGCAATCCATGGGTGTTTGGATCTGAATCAAGACATCAGAAAGTTAGCCCCAGTTTCACATAAGAAAACATCTTAAAATCTATCTTTTTGTTCAAATTTCATCCCTATTTCTGTAAATAATTGAACCTAACTAAGACTTAACAACGTACTTATCTCATCATTTGAACATTGTAAAAGCACCGGCAAGAACATTACTAATATCCTGTCATGACAGTTCCACTGTTAATTTTTTTCATAATATAAATGGGTATAGCTTAGTAGCTCGAATAGGTAAAATAATGTGTTTTATACAGCTTATAGGTCCAGTTCTAAACCCCTTTTTGCTCTCTTTTCTTATACGATGATCTGAAGAACATAATAAACAGTTTATCATAAATGCATTCACCAAAGTGTGCTCCAAACGATACCCAAAGAAAAGAACTAACTTCAGACACATGGGTTATACCTCCACATAATACACAGGTTCCATAAGCCTGGGTGTCGCCATAAGGAAAGAAGAGTAGGCTACACGTCGTGCAGTTGGAATAATCTGACCTGTTCCACGATTAAGTGGCTCAGGTGCAATCTTTGCATCAACTATTTTGAATTTAACATTTCTAATGGGCTCATCACATAGGGGTCCTTCCCGAGCTCCCCATTGAAACCTGTTAAGATTTTGTTAGTCCAATATCTCAGGAAGGAAAGAAAGCATAAACTTAAGATCAAGTTACCCCTGAACAATAGAATCTTTAACAGCATTCAGCAAGCTCTTGTCCACTTCACTAGAGAGTGTATCATCCAATAAGATGTTAGGTCCCTGCAAATACATTTGAAGTGTCAAAACGGAGAACTTATGTTCAACTAAACAATAGAAGCAATCCATTAGAAAATGTTCAAAATAACCAAGTGGTAAAGCATCTAAGCCGATCCCTGACCTGCTTATCAGGTCCAAATGCCCAAATAGATCGTGCAGCAAGCAGATCCCAGTCATATTTGGTCTGAAAAAAGTCACCAAGTTTCTTTCTAGGCCAATCTATGCTTACAACACTGTTCTCGATGTCCTCAGCAAGTCCTCTCTCTAATGGTTCCGCAATCTACACGCAATATAAGTGAGCAAGGAGGGAAACAATTTTCTCAGCTTGCACATATCAAAAAATTAACAGACTGTCTCACCATGGTGATTTTATTTTTCTTATTAGGTGTTTCAGCAAAACATTTCATTGAAGACGACTCCACTACAGTTTCGCAGAATGAAACAACTGGATCAGCCACCTGAATATTGCACACACAACGAAAATGCACCTCGTGATCAGTCAAGTTTAACAAATGAATCTTTAATGTCAATAAAGTTTGGATTTGTCCTGAAACAAGCAGAGAACTGACAGAGGTGAATGTATGAAGAGAAAGTTATAAAGCACCTTCACTTCCACCTCGGAGTAAAGCTCCCTAAGGTCCTTCATAATGGAATCTAGGTACAATTCACCAGTACCCAATATTGTGTGTTCACCAGACTCTTCAACCTTTGTGATTGCAAGAGGATAACTCTTGCTGATTTTCCTAAGCCCCTCCACCATTTTGGGCAACTCGCTAGGATTCAAAGGCTCAGTTGCTGTTTTCACCACGGGAAGAGTATTGAACTGAAGGGGCCGGAATATGTACACATCCTCGCCAAATTCCGAGTTACAAAGAGTAGCTGTTTTCATGATTGAAGCATCCACTCCTTCAATCAACACCCAAGCACCTGGAGGGGCCTTACTTATGGGTATCCTGTATCGAGCTTGATAAACCCACAGCTTTGTGACTTCTTTTACAGTCATATCCTCCTCATCCTCAGGTGAATAGCCCTCTCCCAAAACGCGTACTGTCTGCCCTGTCATTATTTCCCCGCTGTAAACCCTACCAAAAGCATCAAAAACACTACAATCTGATTTGGGATACAGCTTGGTCACATTAACCATCAGAGGGCCAGCGGAGTCACAATTTTCCATTGCTTTGTAAATTGCTGAATCCTTTGGACCCGTGTATATGTGCTCCACTTTCCTAGCTGCAGCAGCTTTAGCAGAAGGTATGTGATGAACCAACATGTCAGTAAAGCCAGTGGCAGTGCCAAAAACAGCACTGCAAGCCAGCCTCAGAAGAGGCCTAACATTTAGACGGTAAGCTGCATTGCTAAGCGTCACACCAAGTTCTGCCAGGGTTGCTTCAACACTCTTCTTGTGCTCTCCAATCACTTGGCTATAGATTTTGTAAAGAGGTTCAAGAACGAACTGCACAAAAGATCTTTCTACCCCACTTGCAGGAGGTTTCTTCTTGAAACTTCTTGTGTCAGGATCAAAGTAGAAGTCCCCCCAAAGCCGCGAAGCAAACTTGTTGGCATCAAATGCAACTCCATGAAGCTTAACATACAGTTTGGAAAATGACTGCAGTGTGAACGACCATCCTGCTGTTGCACTTGCAAAGCAAACATTCCCCAACGCAGGATCGAATACTTGTGCATTTCCAGCTATGGACGAGGCAGCTGTAACTTGATTGTTGACAGCTTCAATTATGTGCTTTAATTTGAAGTAGGCGTCCTTTGGAGGCAATTTAAGCTCAGTTATCAGTCTGTCAACCTAAAAGGACAATAAAAATTGTTAGAGGAAAATAAACTGTATCTCAACATTGCAAGACACTGAATATTTTCACTAGTTTTATGTAATAGGCAAGATACCTTGTTAATCACAAGAACAATCGGAATACGTTCTTGAATTGCATGCCGAATGGCCCTTTCTGTATTTACCTGTCACCCATGACACAAGCAACAATTGTAAGTGGTCTAGCTATGCAGTGTGCATATACAAGATAAAGTCCAAATAGAACTCAATGATAGGAATACAGCTTTCAAAAAATAAATCGAAAGAAGAAACGACACAATTGCCCCACCCAGCCCGTCTACCTGATTAAGTGAATCCAACTAAACCCCACCCATCCCCCGTATGAGCCCCAAAATTTTGATAATACATCTGCTTAAACTGCAAACTTCCCAGTAAACACACAGAGCTTTAGCAGCTTACATCAAGACGGAGAGATAATCACCCGTCCTGTATGTCTGCAAGTGGATTAATCGTAAAAATAAGAAGTAACTTACCATCACTCCTTCAACAGCATCAACAATCAAAACTGCACCATCAGAAAGTCTCAAAGCAGCTGTCATCTCATCCGAGAAATTGACATGACCAGGAGCATCCATAATGTTGCAGAGGTAAGACTTTGAATTGCTGTCTTCCAGGACGAGTGACATAGGGACAGACTTAATTGATATCCTCCTTTCTTGCTCATCTATTCTTGTGTCTGTATACCTCATATGCTTCTCACTATTCTGATCAAAAGTAGATATATGGTGGGTTTGCTCCACCAGCATATCCATAAACAAAGTCTTCCCGTGATGCACGTGTCCCACTAAAGCAACATTTCGAACCAATGCTGGGTTCGACATCAGACCTAAGAGAAATTGAGTAGAAACATAGGTGGACGAATCCTTTACCCCAAGTTCAAACTTGAGATTCTTCACCGGTTTAATTATCGGCATTTCAAGAGGCTGTTCATCTTCATCCATCACCAGTGTCTCGACCTCTTCACCATAAACCTCTTCGGCTGTTGGGTAGTATTTCTTGTCTTCAGCAAGGACAACTTGGTTATCCATGTCAACATCCTCTTGAGTGGCCAGCCATCCATTCGATGCACCAGGTTGCTCGCCGTCAGATGCAGCCCTCTCATCATCACTTCTCTCAGGGAGCTCCTCATCTTCCTCTTCCCTATCACTTTCCTGATCAGACTCAATTTCAGGACCGATATAGTTCCCAAATTCATCATATAAACTTTCATCCATGGATCTTTACTACCTGATTAGAAGAAAAAATCACCCATCTTATTAATTGTCCAACTAAAGCAAACAAAAAATCAACGCAATAAACACAATTTTCACCAAAACAAGCTATGCAATGGAGCATTCATGCACATAGGGTTTTAAAGCGATGAAATGCCGAGAACGGGACTGAAGAGTAATGAGTAGCGTGCAAGTTTTAGGAAGAAGAAGAGAAGTGTACCTTTAACTCGAAGAACTCTGCCGGAGACAAACGGCGGACAACGGCGGCAAAACGACTGAAGCAGAGGGCGGTGGTTCAAGCAGCTGCAAAGTGACCGCTTGTAATGTTGGAATTCGGTGCTATAAAATGGGCCTTAACTGGATCTGGAACCGCCTTGGACCCAAAAGCCCAAAATGAATCGGGTGTGACCCTGAATATTAATTACACTAGGTATCGTTTGGTTATGGAGATTAGGATTATAATTGAAAAAATGACATTACTGTACAAATAAAGGTCGGAAAAATATGGAAAATTTATGAGTATATTTTTGTGTATATATATGTTATGTATGTTATATACAAAAAATATATAAATTTATATACTCTTTTGACTACCAGATATAAATAATTTTTGGGCGGACTAAAAGTCATAATACCCATTACTATAATTTATGGATAAATTTTGGGATTGTATTTATTTTATGTTTGTTAATGAATATGAACTAATCTTTTTATACCAAATTGATAGTGTTAACTGTTAACTATCCCACATTGAATATGAGATAACAATCCAAAATTATAATCCTAAGAATTAAGATTGTTAATCCCTTGGATATCGCATTTTGCAACCAAACTGATCCCATGACCATGAGTTATGATGAAAAATTGTAGTCTTATACATTTAAGTTGAGCGATTGTAGTAGAAATAATATATTTTTCAGTAATTACTACATTGATATATTTAAGTTGAGTCCTGGTATGGCTACTGGCTAGCTACTTTCATCTTATTTAGATGTAGAAACTTTTTATTTGATGCATTTTGTGTTTTACTAAAATATTAGTAATCGTACTCGTGCGATACGTGGTTAATATAAAAATATAAAAATTAAATTATAATCATTCTTGTTTGATACTATAGATCGTATTGCTTTAATAAATTTCAATTGTCATTTCATTTGTTAATACGATATACCCAACGCTCGCTGATATTTGAGTAGTTAATTTCTTTGTTAATTTTCAATAAATAAATTTTTTTTATAACTAATTATGTAATGTGGCTTTATCTAGGCCACCACTTGTATCAATGTGGTATATTTTTCTTTGGCTTTTAATAATATATAATAGATTATTAGCATATTTTTTGTCTGCTAATTTTTTTTTTTTTGTAATACAATAGAAGATATACATTTTATTACTCTTGAAAATATTTATTTTTTATTTTAAATTTTATTATATTTTTCTCAATAATATTGTTCAAATTTTAATGAATTGATATACTTTTTATTTCAAAAAAATAAAAAATAAAATGATGATAAAAATGAATAAAGAAATTAACTAACTTAAATCAACTCTCCTCATGTTTTAGTAGTTAATTTAGGTAGTTAATTTCTTTGTTAATTTTAATAGGTAATTTCTTTGTATTAACTAATTATTCCATAAGGTTTTTTCTAGGCTACCACTTGGCATTCGGAGTGGGCTTTATTCTCTCATTTTAATAATATATAAAAGATATATAGAATATAGAATATAAAATATTAGAAATAAACTACTCTACAATTTGAATCAAAATATTTTATTACTTTATTTTTGTTTTTTATTTTAAAATAATTATAAACTCCAACTTGAAACTACTCCCTAATTTGATATGTTAATTTTATTTTTTTTATTTTTATTTTCAAACTTCAACTTGAAACTACTCACCGATTTGAATGGGTAGTTTTTCTTCTTCTTTTTATTTTTTTACTATAGTTAACTTTATTTTCCTTTTTTTATTTTAAAATAATTTTAACACTCCAACTTAAAACTACTCCTACCCAATTTGAATGTGTAGTTATTTTTTATATATTTATATTTCCAATTTTTTTATTATAACTAATTATGAGATATCTATATTTATTAACTAAAATAAAGTAAACAAATATATATATATATATATATATATATATATATATATATATATATATATATATATATATATATATATATATATATATATATATATATATATATATATATATATATATATATGTATGTATGTATGTATGTATATATATGTATAATATTGCGGCATGCAGCATGTATATATATATATATATATAGCACTTTACTTTTTATTTTTTTTCATTTTTATAGATATTTAAATTTAAATATAACAACTAATAACTAATTATTAACTAAAAAACTAATTAGTAATTAATTATGTCATGTGGCTTTTTTCTATGCTGCCACTTGCTTTAAGGAAAGGATTTTATCCCCTCCTTTTAATAATATATAGATTTATGGCACTCAAGGTAACGCCTCGTGGGACAAAAATGAGGGTAAGTTATGATAGAGTACTCAAATATTATTTTCTTTAGAAAAATCCTTGATAAAGTTCATATAATTATTGAATATATTTATCGGTATTACTGCTTTTTGCACTACTAAGTACTATGCTCCCTTATTCCTTCTCCTTTCCCCATATATTTTTGTAAATGGTTGAAGGCTCTTATTATATTGTTCACGCTTCAATTGATATGTCTAGACATGTTGAGAGGAGAGAGGGGACCGATGAGTCCTACATCAGCGGTGGGATAAGGAGAATAAAATGAGACTTAATCTCTTTCTAAAAACTTATACAATTCTCGCTTCATGACTTGTTGAGTTAGGCTCAATGTATATTTCTTTATCATGGTATTAAAGTTAAATTCATTCTAATTCTTGATTTACCCAATGTTGGACCCCTCGTATTATATTGTCTATGCTTCAGTTTCATGTATGGACTCCTACTTCATGAACTAACTTTTGAGGTTGAGTTACGTTCAACATTCATATTCTTAGTAGTCCTTGTATGATTCACGTATGACTATAATTAGGTTATGTTTAATTGTCCTTAGTAACGATTATTTTTTCTCTATAGTAGTAGTACTTAGGTATTCGATTATCCTTTTATATGATGTTACTAAGGAGGCTAACATGGAAGTTAGGCTGGATTCACAAGTCATATCTAAAAAGGTAGTTTTGAGTATTTTGGATCATATTCTAGTAGTAATATTATTGTAGTATTTCATATTTTTTGAACTTTATCACTACTTGATGTTGTTTGTCTTTTAGTTGTTCTACTATCTTGGTGTTGTTATGCTTCCTTAACTCTTACGCATTATATATCCTCTCTATAATATTGTGTTTTACGAGCTTGTTGGGAGCCAACGGTCTATCAGAAATAACATTTATAAGGTAGGGGTAAGACCGCATGGTTGTATCTTACTACCATTCTCACACCTTACTTGTGGACACTGGGATTGTTGTTATCATTATTATTATTATTATTATTATTATTATTATTATTATTATTATTATTATTATTATTATTATTATTATTATTATTATTATTATTATTATTATTATTATTATTGATGTTGTGAGGATGGAGATGATTAATTAGGGCTTTAGCTCAAGCAATCATCCTATCAATCTTACTCCAAGTAACACCAGCTCAAAGTTGCTCACGTGGCTTTGATCGGATCATACAATATATAGCGAGAGAAATTAAAAAATAACCAGATTTACAAGTGGTCATTCAAAAATAGCCACAACTTTATAAGTAATTGAAATTTAGCCACTTTTTATGTAAAGTTAAATATGAACCCAAATACTATGCAAAATCAGAAAAAAATACTCCAGTATAATATACTGAAGTTCTAGGATAATATACTGGAGATTGGAGCACAAATGCTCTGATATCTAGTATATTATAGTGACACTTTCCACGTGTTGGAGTTCCATCATAATATGCTAGATGTTCATATACAGGTGCACTAATCTTCGATATATTATGCTGGAACTTTCTATGTTACAGCAAAATAGTGGTAATTTTTCAATGACTTTACAAATACTGGCTATTTTTGAACGACCAGTCCGTAAACTGGCTAATCCGTGCTATGTTTACTATGTAAACTATGTGTATTTGGTGACCTATTGTTCCACGAGGCCCGTATGACAATTAACGTTATACTGTAACAAAAAGGGGGCAATGTGCACAAATAGTCACTAACAACTCATGTCTTTATTTTAAAGCCAGTGGTTTAAATATCTTTAGTCTTTAGCCATTGATTTAATAAACTTTAATTGTCCGGACGAAAATACCCTTCTGCTCATGTCCTTAAATTCGGGACTTCAGGACTACATGCACTTAACTTTTGAACTTGAAACTATAAGTTCGGGACTTCAAGACTACATGTCCTTAACTCTTTAACCTGTAACTCTAAGTTTAGGACTTCAGGACTACATGTCCTTAATTTTTGAACCCGGAACGCTAAGTTTATGACTTCAAGGTTACATGTCCTTAATTTTTGAATTTGGAACTCAAACTTCAAGACCAAGCGTCGTTAACTTTTGAACTTGTAAGTCAAAGTTAAGGACCTATTGTCCTTAACTTTTGAACTTGCTTGTCCTTAACTTTTGAACGTGTAACTGCAAGTTAAGGACTGTATGTCCTTAACTTTTGAACTTGTAAGTCAAAGTTAAGGACTTATTGTCCCTAACTTTTGAATTTGTAAGTCAAAGTTAATGACTTATTCTCCTTAACTTTTGAACTTGTAACTGCAAATTGAGGACTACTTGTCCTTAACTTTTGAATGTGTAACTATAAGTTAAGGACTATATGTCCTTAGCTTTTAAACTTGGAAATCAAAGTTAATGACCTATTGTTCTTAACTTTTGAACTTGTAATTGTAAGTTAAAGAATGTCTATCCTTAACTTTTGAACGTGTAAAAAAAAAAGTTAAGGATTGTCTGTCCTTAACTTTTGAACTTGAAATCAAGTTAAGAAGGTGCTGGGAATTATTCAAGTTTGTGCCCGCTAGGATACTCATGCATAAAAGGGAGAAGCGTTGGGAGTTTAAAAGTCACATATTTAAGTAACTGTATATTTTTTTAGGGCATTTTTATTCTTTTGGTGTGAGATAGTTGGATGGATGAATAATGAATTAGCTCGTCTTTCACTTTATGGATTGTATTAGCTACTAATGTAATCATGCTTCTTGCACCATCTTTTGTGTTTTTCACCGCCTCTGTGGTAATACTATTCTTATTGAAAGTATTTTACCATCTAAAAAGTTCTTTCAAGGTCATTTTATGAGCATGAATGCGGATTGCCCTACTTTTCTACTATTTTTTCCCAATTAATTTAATATGGTAGATACCATTTTGATTTATTTCTTCTATTTATAGAGGGTGGACCTCGATAGTGGAGAGGGTTTCGGGAAATATTCATTTTGGATTATGGAGAAGGCACACAGAGAAAGAAGCAAGGGCCTTGGAAGAAAATCAAGGGAGGAAAAGGTAAATATATCTTTTTATATTAATTTTAATAGGGTAGTGGCTATTTTTGCTCAATATTAAAATTGCTGGATAAAAAATAAATATCACCTTAAATAGCGGCTACCCGTGCCATTTCTACAACTAAAGGAGAGGAATAATTGGTAGTCTTATTTCAAAGTAATTGTTAATTTACAAAAAATCTAACAAAACAATGATTTGGTTGTTATGAATCGAATTCTATTTGGAGTGAATGTCTATCTTGTGGAGAGTTTTACTTTGTGACTAAGTCATATTTCTCCTATAAATAGAGGGTCTTACCCCATTGTAAATCATCCCAAAATTTAATAAGAATTGTCTCTCCATACTTTTCTCTATAATATTGTTCTTGTTCTTTTATTACTTCATAACACGTTATCAGCACGAGACTCTAACCAATTGAGTAGAAGCTTTGGGATTGAGCACAATGATTGTCAATTGTTCCATGGACTTCCTTCATGATTAAATTTTGGATTTAAGGTAAGTATTTTACCGTTTTCTCTTTTATTCTATACTTTGATTTTATATACAAGAAAAGGCAACAAAGTTTAATTATAACTCTAATGGAGTTTAAGAAATTACAACCACCCAAAGTGGCAAAGTTTCTATGCCTTGTCATGATTAAATTCATGTATGATTGTGGGCAAAGAATTGAAAACTCGTCCTATTGAATTTGCTCCATTCTCATTCCCTTTAGAGAATGTGGTAGCAGTATGTAATAAGTCTGAAAGAAGACACAATTATTACCATGAATAATCAATGGATATGGATGTGGCAATAGACGAAATTATATTATCATCATTGTGGCAATGAGAACAATAAGTATTCTCAAAATAATCCCACACTTTGTGAAAATATTTGTCATCGATTTGACATGAGATTTTATAAAGCACATACATATGACTATGGCATTCATGATGTGAATGAGAAAATATCTGATTTGTGAATATATATTCGTTTTTAGAAGAATATAAATGTGCTAGTGGTAGTGATTACACCACACTCACCTCTAAAAGGAGGTTTGAGATGATATAAGAAAATAATATCATTATTATGGCATGAATGATCATTGGTCACGTACCTATTGTACGCCAAAATATTTTGGCAATGTGATTATTAAAGGACAACAATAATGCAAGAAACATATCTTTCATATAATTTAGGCCATGACCATAATGATATAAGTTTCTCTTTAAAAGAGATATTCACCACATTGATATTGATGAATCTGTGGTAGTACAAAATTAATTGAGAGCTCTGGAAGAGCAAATTATTACTATTTTGGAGAAACACAATTAATTATCAATAAGGTATTGTGTTGTAGTACGTCTCAAAGAAACTTATTCAGTTTTCAAAGTATACGCGAAAACGGTTGATTATATTGAGACTATAAATAAAGGAAAGATTTAATATCTTCTATTACTACAACTTGTAGCGGGGTAATATGTATGTGAAAAGCTACCAACTTTATCCTCCAATTTGTACTACATAAACAAAGAATACCACAACGAAGTGGATATTGATATAAAAAACTCATATCAATTTAAGTATGATGTGCAAAAATGAAATAGAGAATTCACATGGGTAAATATTAAAGAACTAGAAAGTTCTTTACGAATTCTCTTACATTGCTTGTTCTCATTAATTAATTGACCAACTAAAATTGGGATTGAATCCCATGAATGTTGGAAATATCAAAGGTGAATATGGGTCCATTTACCTGCCATGTATACCACATATGATGCATCTATGAGATGGTTACATGTGCAATTATTATTACCCGCAATCTGGCCGGTGTGTGCGAGGTAACTTGCTCAATAATTTGATTTAGAGCATAATTTCCAGATTTTCTATTCAAGAAGTTCATCTTGATAAGTTGGTCTACATCATAGCTGGTTTAGCAAAATAATTTATTGAGTGCCTCCACTTAATAACTAAATTATTGATTATGAGAACAAAGTTATATATATCAGTTTGATATACATTATATACGAAAGTATATTATTTTTTCCCCTCACAAATGGTTCAGGGTCAAGAACCAAATAATTTCATCTTATTATTATTGATGTGCGGTGTATATTTTGATTAACACCATAACGCACAAAGATGAGTTCTCAAAGTTGAGGAAATAAGTTAGTTTTTTCTAACATGAGGGGGAGACAAGATACAACAGTTGAGAAAAGTTACATGGAATAAATTATCATTTATACATCGAGATCCCCGAATAAAATAATATGAACTTGAAGTTCATAAAAGGATAATTCATGTGCAATTTATTGCAAAGCATTCCAGACGCATTTGCTGACTCAAAGAAAGTAACTATATTCTCATTGCATTGCTCATATTAAGTCCTAGAAGGACAGTGTCTATGGTAAGCTTAAAGCGTATAGATAATCGGTTTCAAATAAACTTCTTGATAAAGAAAGTGAGCAAATGATCATAATAAAGGAGGCAAGCGATCTAGAAGATCACATGAACACTTCATAATATCTCATGAGAGATTCAGAAGCTAGTGTACAAGATTGAGATGCGAAGACTTAAGGATGTGAATTGATGCTCTCATCAGGGGGAGTTAATGCGCGTTGCACTCTTTTTTCCTTACAAGGTTTTGTTCCACTGGGTTTTCCTTGCGAGGTTTTTAACAAGGCAACCAAAAGGCGTATTGTAGATATGTATACTCTTTTTCCTTCTCTAGATTTTTTTTTCCCACTAGGTTTTATTTTAGTTAAGGTTTTAATGAGGCATATTATCATTGAATAGACATTCAAGGGGGAGTGTTATGAATCGAATTCTATTTGGATTGAATGTCTATCTTGTGGAGAGTTTTACTTTGTGACTAAGTCATATTTCTCCTATAAATAAAGGAGTTTTACCCCATTGTAAATCATCTCAAAATTCAATAAAAATTTACTCTCTCTCTTTCTCTACATAATTGTTTTTGTTCTTTTATTATTTCATAACATTGATGAATTTGTCCTAGCATAATATTTCTGAATTCTGGAAGCTATGCAAAACAAATCAAATAAGACAAGATTAAAAATAGGTAACATACCACAAGAATTCTTGTACCAAAAAGCATACCACAAGAATTAATTACAACCATCACATTCAATATTAGGTCTTAACCACAAATCATTTTGAAAGCAACAGGTCATCACCTTAGACTATTAGCCTTGTCATACAAACAAAACATTGTTCCATCTAGAAAAAAACCACATCACAGAACACAACAAAGAGGTAAAAATAATACAATAAAAATGGATTCTTGATTTTCAAGAACTTGAATGGGAGAGTGACTTTCCATCTTCTCTCTTTCTCTCTCTATATCTATATGTTTATATCTATTTCTCGTTCTATTTCTCTCTCTTGAGGAAGAAGAGAAGGGGTGGTTGGGTCTAATGGGTTCAAGCAGTAGCCGTTTGGGGTCACACCCAAGTCGCCCAAATCGCACCAAATGCACATTTTCATCCATTTTCATATGTGGTGCTTCATCCTCTCGCTCAGCCATTGAGGTATGCAATTTCCAGATTTGTTTTCTATTGCTGAAAATAGAAGAAAAAAGGCATCCGTTTTGATTATTTATTAAATGCACTTTCAAGATATGTTTTTTATTGCCTTTTGATATTTCTGAAGCATCCCGTTTATTTGATTGTTAAGAATTTCTTGATAGACCCCAGAAATTTTGATTTTGTTTTTAGTTGGCCTTTAATACTTGATTTCATATTATGTAATTTAATTGATTTATAGGGTTTGTTTTGTTGCATTTCCATTCAGTTCCTCAAAGGTACATCATAGTCATATGTTTTGGTCCCTTTGAGAACATCCCATAAAATTGGATGACATGCACAAAAGGAAAATGGTCTACCGGAAACAGAGACTCTTTCTTTAAGGTTCGCGTACACATTACCCTACCCAGACCCCTCTTTTGTGGGATTGCACTGGATTGTTGTTGTTGTTGTTGTTGTTGCACAAAAGGAGAATGGTCTGAAGAAATTGATACTATGTTTTGGATAATGAAATATTATTCCGAGAATTGGCCTCCAAGGGTGTGGTTTAGCGTCAATGAAGTGGGTGAACCCTTGGAGACCATGTTCATATTTCAGCGTCGAGTATATCACCTCATGCTCTTTTATCGATTGAAAGATGAATTTTGTTTCAAATTTCAGCTTTTAGTATGTGGCCTCATGCTCTTTTATCCATTGGAAGATTAATGTATTTTATCAAGCAATGAGCTGATATTTGGGGTTCTTGTATTGCTCATTTTGTTTAAAGCTACACGACCGTTTGGGCCATGTGCTTAGATATCTTAAACTAGAAGTTTGACGCAGAGTTAGGTACTTTAGGTGTTTAAATTCAATTCATATTTTATATTTGTTAATCTGTAGATGGAAGATGATCCAGCTGAATTGCTGGTGGATTCTGCAGAACACACAGACAAAGGAAAGCTCCAAAACTCTGAGAAGGACCCGTCAGCTGAGTTTATTCCCTCCCGAGCTGAACGTGGAGCTTCATCTGCGAGCAATTTGGTAAATAGCGAAAAATCTACATCTGGAGATGCTAATGTTCAGGTAGGTAACCGAAGAGAAAACTCAACCAAAGACATGGAATTAGTCACTCGATATCGAGCTGGAAGTACAGGTTGTGAAACTGCTAGTACATCTCGAGATGACAGACCATTTCCCTATCCACTTTCTTTAAACAAAAGGACAGACAATGATGTTGTAAATAATGTTGATACTACAGCAAATGGAGATGTCTCTCAAATATTTGCCGGGTCCTCTCGTTCTAGCAGTCCATTGTATCACGGAAACGGAGAATCTTCATCAAGTGAAGATTTTGTTGTAAATCATACAAATGAAATCCTTATCTTCAATAATTCCGATTCTGGTTCTGTATCTGTTCTTTCGGATTCTTCACTTACGCCACATTTGGCTGGAGATGATTTGCGTCAGGATACACCATCTTCAGGTCTCGAGTTTCTGGTGTCAGAAAGGGAAGAGAGTTTAAGAGATGGAAGTATACTTCACGTTGATATGGCGAATGCCTCTCCCAATGTTTTCTCTAATAGTCCTGCTGAAATAACTAGTCGTGAAGCAAGACGGAATAGTAGAAGACTTTTTTGGGATTCTTTTTCAAGGAGAAGTCCTAGGAGGCGTGCTGATCCTCGGAATTTTCGTTTTCCAAATGATTATTCAGACGATGTAGCATCTCATGACAGGTTACTGCTGGACTTCAGCGATAATTTCCTTCATGAGGGGTCTGGAGGTAATTTTCCATCAAATGGAAGTCGGACTAGTGGGAGTAATGAACGGCGACGGCATTCCAGATCTGAGGTGACGTGATGTACTTTATTTGTTGCTGCAGTGGAAAGTCTGATTGCTGCTCTACTAAGTTATGGCTATTATCTCTTTGCAGATGTGGGAAAGACTTCCTGGTGGTCTTATTGCTAGTGATCATCGAAGTGCCACTTGTCCAACTGGGATTCACGCAGATGGCCCATGTTCATGTGAGACAATTTTGATGAGTCGAGAAACTGGCAGTCGTGCAAGTATATCACGGATAGTTATGCTTGCTGAGGCATTGTTTGAGGTAATTTTTCATATCTTTTTAGTCTCTTTATGGCCTCTCCAGTATTGTTTAACATGTGGAGCAGTTTTCCCTATTAAATGCTCAGCAGGTCCATTGTTTCCCTCGTTATCAATAAAAGTTCATTTTACTTTCTAAGGAAAAGGCTGTTTCGGTTAAGATTGTCACCTACTAGTAGGAATATACTTTCTACTATGGTTTAGGGTCATCACGTATTATGACTGGTGGAAACAATTAGTACTACTGTTCTTTTCAGTTCGCCACGTTATACACTTCCATTTCATGTAATGCAATTTGACTAGGAGGGTGTTTGGATGGGGCTTAAAAGCTGGTCAAACTAGCCTTTAAGCCCTTTTTATCTTGTTTTTGTGTTTGGCAAGTTAAAAAGTGCTTATAAGTACTTGGCTTTTAAGTCAAAACAAGCTAAAGCCATAAGTTGGGGGGTGCCTGATTTATTGCCTTTTGACTTAAAAGCTGTCCATGTTTGGCCAAGTAGTTTACTTTCCTATCCCTTATCTTTTATATAATTCCAAAATTAACCTTTCTTCCTCGTTCGTCGTCTTTCCTGTGTCATTTGTCCATCTCGTCTCTGTCTTCCTTCTATGCTATCTTTCTGTTTCTTCTTTTATGTGACTTATTCTTTCTTTCCTCTAGGATAATTTTTAAATTTGGTTATAGCATAACCAGGTAGGTATACTGAGTAATTATTAATGGGATTTGTTGGCACTTCAGGGCTCATTTCTGACTATCGCCCAATAACATTATGCTCAAGAAAATTAGTGTGAAGAAACCTGCTGTAATTTCTATCGATTTGTGCCCTAACATAGAGTTGGAATATATCTTTATTTTAATACGAGCTAAATTCGATTGGAATATATTTTGATGCAGTATGCAATTTTCATCAAAGAAACTCAAGTATTTAGTACTCTAATTCTTCATTTCAATGGCTTCTACTGCATTTCGCTGGCTTCTATTCATTTAAAATGGAAGTAATATAAAGTTTAATCTTAGAAAATTGATTTGATAAGAAATGTAAGCAAAACAAATTTAAAATTTATCTAATCCATTTATATTGAAAATGGATTGAGATACAAATTAATTTATATTTGAATTAACTTAGAATTGAAAGTCTTTGTGGTAATCAGCTCATTTATAGAGTTAACAGTTTTAAGGATATTTTAGTTGTTTTAACCAAAAATATATTGATAAACACTTTTTACCAAACACTTCAACAATTTTTTTTTAGTTTTAGCACTTCTATTCAAACATGTAACTGCTTATTTGTAAAACCAACTCCAACACTTAAACAATGCTTTTAAGCACTTGGTTAATTAAAAGCTACTTAAATTCAGCCAATCCAAACGGGTTCTAGGTATGAAGCTTAATAAGGTAATTTGACTCGTTGATTGAATTGGTAGAAGAGAACAAAAGACTAATGAATAAAAAGCTATGTGATGCGAAAACAACACGTCTTTGTATAAATTTAATTGTTTAAATGAATTTGAGTTGTTGGAAGAAATAAGAATTATATCTAATAGTATAAGTATAAAACAATACTATGTGTAGGTTGCGGATTTCCGAGGACATGACCCTTGATAGGAAAGTTTGGAGGTCTAGTATCAGGGTTGTAGGATAGGGGTTTCTAGATTTTTCATACTCCTTTTCCGGGGTGTGAGGCGTGGTTGGGCCGCCCATAGATGATTAGTTTGTATTCTCTTTTGGTAGTCATTTCTGGTAGTTACTGTTTTGATATCATTGCATGCCTGTTTCTTATGGTACATATGCATCTTATGTTTAGATAATTTTTATGAGGTGTATGCTGAGTAACTAATGCGGTTTTTATTTTTTTGTTTGCCTTTTTTCCATGCGCCGAGGGTCGATTGGAAACAGCCTCTCTGCCCTCTCGGGTAGAGGTAAGGCCTGTCTACATATTACCCTCCCCAGATCCCACCTTGTGAGAATATACTGGGTTGTTGTTGTTGTTATGTGTAGGTTGAATTAAATTGGCACGTCTCACAATGGAAAGTGGGTCTTATAAATAGGGAGGGAGGAGAGAGTTTTTATGTTGGAAGGACCGAAAGAAGTACATGTAGAAATGGGTCATTGGTAGTAAATCCTTGTAAATGAAGGTGAATCCAACTTAAAGAACCAAGCCAATATTGAGTATTTAAAAGGTTCTCATGAATGGTAAAATCTTATGAAAGGTCATAATAACAACAACAAACCGAGTGGATTTCCACAAGTGGGGGCTGGGGAGGGTGTGATGTACGCATCCTTACCCTACCCTGGGAGGCAGAGAGGTTATCTCCGATAGACCCTCAGCTAAAGAAAAGATGAAAGAAGCAGTGGCAACACACAATAATAACACAAGATATATAGAAAACCGAAGCCAAGGTAACAATTATGAAAGACCACAATTAATGATAAAATCTTTTGGTAAATGCTAGTATCGTAAGAAGCCCAACAGTCAGCTACTTCTAACTATGTTGCTCAGACTTCAAATATGCTGCTGCACCTGTGTTGTTCCTTCAAAAGGCACCACTTTTGGATGATCCGACACAAACCCGACAACATTCTTGAAGAGTCACGAGCAACATATTTGAACAGAGATAAGGGTAATGATGCTGGGAGAGAGGAAGCTGTTGTAATGTTAGATTAATATCTACATAGGTCTGCTTAATCTGTTGCTATACGTAATACCCAATGCTTGGTATGTAGACCTGTTAAATACGCTTAATTTGCATGATTTAGAGATACATTATATTACATTTAAGTTTTCTCTTTCTTCGAGAGATTCATCATGTTCTAGCAGTGGATTTTCCATTCATTAGTGGAAGTCATCAACTATCTGACACTAATGGAAAATTGCAGGTACTGGATGAAATACATCGGCAACCGATGTCAGTGTCCTTATCTGTGTTATCACTTCCAGCTCCAGAGTCAGTTGTGGACTCGTTCCCAGTGAAGAGTTACTCAAAATCAGAGGAAGTAGATACTGGCAACAATGTCCCACAGTAAGTTTCTCTATCTCTATGTTTCACATTTTTGCTGCCTTGTTCTTGTAAAAGGAGAATTTATGTTGCTTTGTACAGAAAATTTTTGGTATTGTTGGACTAGTTTTCTATTTTTTTCATATTCCGTTCTCTGTACCTGTAAAAACTACCTCTATTCTGCCCCCACACCCCCACACCCCCCTCACCCCCCAAAAAAGAAAAAGAAAACCCCGATCTCATTTAACCATTTGGCATTGTAGAGACGAAGAGATGAATGTTTGGATTAGTTACCGCATTGAGTTTGGTAGAAAGTGTTTACAAATTGTAGTCTGCTTTGAGAAAAAACAGAGATATTGTTTGAGAAGATGTCACCTGAATTATCAAGAGGTTCTTTTAAAAAAAAAGGTTTAAGGAAAGAGGTTAAACTTTTTGGCATGAACATCCATTAAGAAAAAGCATTTCTTGAGACGAACTAATTAAAGCAGGTGAATAAAAATGGGTTGGAAGGAGTAGCATTATACGAAGACGAGTTAAAACCAGTTACTATGTGCAATAAGGCGTTATGATTTCAAGCAAGTTTTTTTCCTGACAACTGATATGATGTAGTTATGTGGTAGTAATTTTATATGTTAGACTATCATGTCTTTTGATGGTTCCAGTTTTGTAATTTATGATCGTGCTATACAATTTGTAGGTGTCACATATGCTTAGCCGATTATGAGGACGGAGATAAAATACGAGTTCTACCTTGTCACCATGAGTTTCATGTATCATGTGTGGATAAATGGCTCAAAGAGATACACGGGTAACATGAAACTGCACCTTACTCTTGATTTACGTTTCTATACATTAGTTCTATTCTCTCACCACTTTACTAACATGGTGTTCTTCCATATGTTGCCTCTTCACAGTGTATGTCCACTTTGCAGAGGAGACGTCCGAAATGGTTTTGTTGAAGGTTCAGTTTCTAACTCAGCAGCACCTTCTCTTTGAGATATCTCTAGTGTAATAGAGAGGAAAAGGGAGGGGAAGAGGGGAAATGAACGCACGCTAAAACCTGGCTCCATAATTTATTATTTGGTAAATATAGCAAAGGAAAGATTGTTGTATCACTTACCGGAGCATGTTGAAAATGGAAGGATCGGATCATGAGTAGCTTCAGTTACCCCAAGTTTTCTTCGTTCGCCTTATTCTCAACACAAGGTGAGAGAATAAGGGCCTCTTCCTTTTCTTCTTTCTGACTTTGCCCCATGCAATTTTGTGGAGAGCTTGTACAGATGTATATGGCAGATTTCGCTCTGCAATGCACCCTTGTTAAGAAGGCACATTTTAATGTTTATGGAACAGATAATATTACAATGCACATGCCACTGTACTTGGTGGATGCTCTTAGGAAATAGGTAAACATATGTATTCTCATTAATGTATACAGATATGTCTGTAATAGGGGAAGTTCCATATCTATATATGATATTATAGTAGACACTTTCATAGCCAAGATCTGGCTTGTCTTGCCTGCAATTGAAATCCTTGCTCATTTTGTTTGATCATTTTGAGATGAGAGGTCATATATACAGAAGTCTGTAAAGTGATGTCAGCAAACAATTTTCTGCATTCTCCCTCCACACCCCCACCACCCCCGCCCTCGCCGGATGCTATATCGAGAGGGGCGACCCTGGCATCTGTGAAGTTTGGCAAAAGTTTCATGTATTATGTCTTTAGAAGTAGTGATTTATTAGTAGCGGCACCTTATATACAAAGCAAATTTTTGTTGAATCCAAAAGTGCATATTCGATTTTTAAATCCTAGGTTCGCCTCTGCCTCCCTCCCCTCCAACCCCAAACAAAAAAAGGGAAAAAGAACAAGATAAGATTAGTTATGAGGATCGATACATTTTTTTTTACAATGAATTCGTTTTTTGAATCCATTATTTGTTTAAAGTAGAATGTAGATGAGATGCCGCACCCAAGGATGTGAGATAATGTGAGATAGTGTACAAATTGGTTTCTTCCATCTGCCTAAGCCTTGGGCGGAGTGTACTTGTGGCTATAGTACAAGTGTGTGCAACCTAGTCTCAAAACCACTATTATAAACGATATAAATTAGTACCATAAAAAGTCCAAGTAACAAATTTTTGTACTAACATAGTCGGGACATGATTGAAAAGTTGTAGCTAAAGAATGTTTTCTCAAATAGTATGAAATATAGACAAGGAGGACAAAGATGTTAGAACTTATGTTTTGGCACCATTCAATATGGTTGTCAATCACAATTACTATGAATGGCAACATGTCCAACATAAATAAACAGGAAAAAACCATCCAAAGATGATTTACATTAATGTTAATCACATATTTAAGTTTTGACTAAAGGAATAAATTAATAAACATATCTCTGGTAGAGAACACCATCTGGAAGCTACAGCTATAAGTAGAATCCATTACAAAGAAAGCTGATTAGTTCTCAGCTTTCTTTAATTGTCCAAATGACTTTACTTTTAAACATCAAAGAAAGGATTATATTTGAGGCCCTTATCAATGCTACTATTAACATAAACTTGACCATTCTTCAAAGGAGTGAGGACTTTGGCTTGTTTGGAAGGTAATGTATAATGATCTTGTTGGGGTGCAAATAGATTTGGATGGCAATTTTCATCATCATCACTTTCATCAAATGTTGTCCATCTTTTTGAGTTGTTCTTCTTCTCCCTTGTTATAATACCACCACCTCCTCTTAAGTTTCCCATTTCTCCAACATGGTTCTTGAATTCCTTCCTTACAACATCCAAAACAACGTCTCCATATCGATCACACCATGTTCTGAAATCGTCAAAGAAAAAAGTACAGACAAATTAGTGTTTAAGTAATGCCTGATTTCGCGTACACAAAGCAGTACAACAAAAGTGTGCTTACTTAGGGAAGAACATTTTAAGGTCAGCCTTGTCAACTGGAAGCCTAGTTGAAATTGCTTCAATTTGATCATCTCTGTTGTGTGATACCAATTAGTAAAAGTCCAACTCCAACAAGTCTAAAAACACTAGAAAGAGTAACATAGGAAACAGATATTTTGCTTACGTTAACTCAACACTTGAATTTTTGGCACCAAGTTCTGTTTGAATTCTTGACAGCTCTTTCTTGATACTGTCTCCTAAAACCTGCAAATATGCAACAAAAATTGCAGATTAGATCTCAAACAGGATCACAGATAAGTATATAGAACCTACTTTTCTTCAGTAAATGTGTTTGTATGAGACCTTATCGACAAAGAAATCCGAAGGTGCACCATTAGGATGCAACTTTCTTTTAATCTGCTTAGTATCAGGACCTTCTCCAACAGGTTCTGCAACAAGCTGACCTAAGTAAGTTCCACCATCTGATTTCTCATCAAGCGACAATGGAGCTGTTTCGTCATCACAATCATTTTTCTTCCACTTCTTGAACCCATCAAATCCCCACTGTTTCTTCCCTGATTTCGTCTTTCCTTCAGATTCAGGCTCAGCACGTTGATGATCATCGCTCTGCCCTTCGTTTTGTTCTCTTAAAAACAGACCTTTAAAAGGTTTCTTTCTTGATTTGTCACCTCCACTTTGTTTCTTTACCTTCATTGGTTCACTAGGCAAGCTCTCTACCATAAGAATAGACTTAGTTTCACTTTCTTTTTCCTTCAAATGAGTATTCCAAAAGGGATTTTCAGTTGAAACACCTAATTCATTTCTTTCATATTTAGAATCTTGCTTACAATTTTCACTAAGTATGCCTCTCTCTTCTTTGATCTTTCCATTTTTATTCGACGATGCAAAGCCAAAAACTGAAGCAGCCCCTCCTTTGATTTGCTTGATAGCTGAGTTTTGCTTTTGCTTCGAACTTGAATTCTCTTTGCCAATATAGGATTTTTCATCCTTTAAATCTATAACAGACCATTCATCATCTGTGCCTTCTTTCTTTGATCCAACAACTACATGTTTTGCCTCAATCTCAGCTCCTTGAACTGCTAGCCTTTGCAATAATGGCCTCTTTGATGTATGATACTCTTCCTCTGATATACATTTTGCATACAATAACTCCTTCAAGAAGAAACACCATAAAAAATTTAAGCTTTACATGAAAAACCAAACATTTATAAATAAATAAATAAAACCAAAAGCAAAAGGGAAAAAAATAACCAAACTCCCACAAGCTGAAATTTCAGTTTAATTTGGAAAATGAACTACCTTAGAAAAGATTAAAGCTTTACAGGAAAAACGAAAATTCATTAAAAAAAAAATAAACATAACAAAAAAGACTCCAACTCCCAAAAGCTCAAATTTCAGTTTAATTTGGAAAATGTACTTGACTAATTCCTTAAAGACGAACAACTATATAAAAATTTAAGCTTTACATGAAAAGCCAAAAGTTTATAAAAAATAAAAACAACCAAAAGAAAAAGAAAAACACCCCAGCTCCCAAAAGCTGAAATTTCATTTCAACTTGGAAAATGTACTTAAAATTAAAAATAATTGAGTTTTCTACTTCTTTTTCCTATCAAATGACACAAATTGAAAGAATTGAGACAAAGTGAAAAAGGGAAAATTACCTGCAAGAAGATCAACTTATCCCTTAAAATAGAAGAATGTTCATGATCAGCAGGCGACACGATAAGGGTATCGAGCAGATGTGATCTGAAAGCAGAAACCTCAGATTCAGCCAAGATTCCTTCTTTACAAAGACCCATCAAGTTAAGAATTTGATGAAAAGATTCTTGTTGCCATTTAAGGTTGTCTGATTGCTGCTTTGACAACCTTTGCTCAGCAGCTACAATCGCGGGTAATCGCCTTTTCTTGAAAGGAAATGGAAGAATGGTTTTGCAAAGTGAAGTGATTGAATCATGAAGTGAGCTGTAGTATGTTGGAGTATATGAATAAACCATTCTTGAATTCAATAAAAGAAGTCTTTTTTTGTTGTATTGTGAGAATTTGATTTGAGAATTTAAGGTATGAATTGATCCTATTTGTATTTTGAATGTGAAAATTTTCTTGTATATTTTGATGGTGAAAGGTTTTGTTGTAATGAACAGAGGTTCCAAACGGTAAGTGGAAAAACTAGCCGTTGGAGTTTAAAACGTTGGACGAGTATGAAACGGTGTCGTGTCATTTCCTAAAGTTTCAACTGTTTCCGATTTATTGGCTGCGTTTTGGGCCCTGTTTGGACAAATTATAGGCCCAATCATGGCAAGCCCAGTACACTTTTTGGACAATTACGGCTGGTTTGCGCAAGCGTCTCTTTTTATGGTAAAAATTGCACGAGTCGTTCTATTTGGTCGCCCTCGTTTAACTTATACCTATTTTCTATAAAATTTTTAACTTATACCTACTTTTTAAATAACTTAAGCTCCTTTCTCCTCCTCTTCTCCTCCTTCAATTTCTTCTTATTATTCTTTCTTTCTTCATTCTCGTCGTCCAATTCATAATCTTAAGGGAATCAAAGGAATCGCCTAAGACTTATTCTTTTTACTTTCTAGAGTTTGGCTTTTACATCTCTATAGGGCCCTACCTTCCATGTGATCGCACAAACATACAAAACACAGTTAGCTTTAAAAACCAGAAAAAGCAATTCAACATCTCAGCTTTTTGTTTATTTTAAAAATATTTCTCATAAGGTAAATATATATTGTATTAGTTTAATTTCCAGTAGAGCACAACTATTAAATAAATACTACGTAAATAATTAAAACATCTTATGTCTTCCTCCACTTCTATTCCTAACGACTACTATACTCTACGCTTTCTTTGAGTAAAGAAAAAGAGCAAAAGCTAAAGCCAAACTTCTTTTTCTCTTCGTTATCAACAACAACAACAATAACTACCCAGTATAGTTCCATAAAATGGAATCTGGGAAGAGTAATATTTAGACAGGCCTTACCCCTACCCGAAAGGGCAGAAATGTTGTTTCCAATTGACCATCGGCTTAGGGAAGGAAAGGGAAAACAACAACAACAACAACAACAACAAAAACAAAAACAAAAGAGCATTAGTAACTCCAACAGAAATTGCATAAATAGTTATCTAAATATAAGAACCATAAATAAAATGGCATGCAATAATATCAAACAATAACTACCATAAGGGGACACAATCCAGTGCACAAATCATCTATGGGTCGCCCTAACAAGCGTCACCTAGCCCCGGGAGAGGAGTACGAAAAATTCTAGGAGCCCCTATCCTACAATCCTGATACTAGACCTCCAAACTTTTCTATCAAGGTCCATGTCCTCGGAAATTCGCATTCTAGCCATGTCATGCCTAATCACCTCTCCCTAGTACCTCTCAGGCCTCCCTCTGCCTCGCCTCACGCCGACCACCGCCAGTCGCTCACAACTTCTCACCGGTGCATCAGGACTTCTCCTCCGCACATGCCCGAACCACCCGAGCCTCGCTTCACGCATCTTCTCATCCATCAGTGCCACCCCCACCTTCTCTCGAATAACTTCATTCTTAATCTTATTTAATATGGTGAGCTTGCACATCCACCTGAGCATCCTCATCTCCGCAACTTTCATTCTCTGAATATAAGAGTTCTTCATCCAGCCAGCACTCTGCCCCATACAACATGGCAGGTCTAACCACATCTCTTTAAAATTTTCCCTTGAGCTTCTGTGGCACTTTCTTGTCACACAGGACTCCTGATGCAAGCCTCGACTTCGACCACCCCGCTCCTATATAATGAGTGACATCCCCGTCAATCTTTCCGTCCCCCTGAATCACTGACCCAAGATATCTGAAACAGTCCCTCTTGGCGATGACCTGAGATTCAATCTTCACGTCCCTGCCTACTTTGCTCGGCTCAGCCTAAACTTGCATTCCAGGTATTCAGTCTTAGATCTGCTTATTTTGAAACCCTTAGACTCGAGAGTCTATCTCCATACCTCTAGCCTCTCATTCACACCGACCCTCGTCTCGTCTATTAATACTATGTCATCAGCAAATAACATACACCAAGGCACATCCCCTTGAATATGTTGGGTTAGAACATCCATCACCAAGGCAAACAAGAGAGGGCTAAGCACTGATCCTTAATTTAGCCTCATAACCACCGGAAAATGGTCTGAGTCACCTCCCACCGTCCTAACCCTAGTCCTAGCTCCATCGTACATGTCCTTGATTACCCTGATGTAGGCTTTTGGCACGCTCTTCGCCTCGAGGCACCTCCATAGCACCTCCCTTGGGACCTTGTCATACGCCTTCTCAAAGTCGATAAACACCATGTGCATGTCTTTTTTCTTATCCCTGAACTGTTCCACCACTCTCCTGACAAGGTGAATAGCTTTTGTAGTGGAGCGACCCAACATGAAACCGAACTGGTTCACTGATATAGATGTCATCTCCCTCACCCTCGCCTCGATTACCCACTCTCAGACCTTCATGGTGTGACTTATTAATTTGATACCCCTATAGTTGTTGCAATACCGGATATCCCCTTTGTTCTTGTACAAGGGCACCACCGTACTCCACCTCCACTCCTCCGGCATATTTTTGGTCCTAAAGATCGCATTGAACAACCTGGAGAGCCACTCCACTCCTGACCTACCTATTGTCACACCTCCTTTTTACCGCACCCGCGGGGGTGCAAAGAGTTTTTCCAATTAAAGGACAATCGAGATGGGATTTATTTAATTATTTCAGAGTCGCCACTTGGGAGATTTATGGTGTCCCAAGTCACCGGTTAAACCCGAATCGAGGAAAAGAATGACTCTATTTAACAGTCCGCGAACCAGAAATCCGGATAAGGAATTCTATTAACCGGGAGAAGGTATTAGGCATTCCCGAATTCCGTGGTTCTAGCACGGTCGCTCAACTGTCGTGTTTGGCTTATCTATCCTGCTTTTTACAGTTATGTACTTAGTGCAAATTAATATCCCTTTACCGCTTTTATTATTGATTATGATTTACGAAAGAGAAAGTTGCTTAAAAATATGTTTCCGAATCACGTCACATGAAATGCACCCGGATCCTCGACATATTCTTTTTCAACATTTCGGGGTTTGGATTTGGGTCGCATGAAATGCACACCCGTATTTAAAAAGGTAGAACTAAAATAGGCGCCCGGAGCGATTACTTATTTCCACTGTTGAGAAGGACGTGATATTCGCTAAGAAACAACACATCTCAAAATCTAAGTATTTTATATGTACATTTATGAAGGCCTTGCGATTAGTGTAACTATCGGGCGAGGCGCACCTTTAATTCAAATCTAAAGCGAACTACATCCCACCGCATTTTACTTAGGAGTTGATTCCAAATTATTTAAAACTTGCTACGAACCACACCACATGAAATGCGCCTGCGGTTCCTGACACGCTTTATTTGCTTTTGCCCGAAATTGGGGTCGGGTCGCATGAAATGCACCCCCGACTCCTTTAATCTAATTACGTCATTCAGTTGAGTAATAATTCACTAGCTAATCTTGCTTTTAACATAAGATCTAACATTAACAGATTTGGAGATTCCACACATGAGTAGAGAAGATTGAACAGAGATACAACAGACTAATTCAGGTTTATGTGCATATCTAATGATAGTGTGTCTTTGATCTAGCTACATTTTTCCATAACCAAAACCAGCACTACGTAATTAAAGAATAACAGAACGTAACCAAACATAAGAACTTTGGACGACTACATGATTCGACAGACTTTAAACATAAGCTTCAAGCTTCATTCTTTTCGAACCAAGGAACTACAATAACAGAAATGTGTACCTGGAATACGGAAGAAGAAAGATGAGTGAGCAGTGAACAAAGTGGCAATCAACAATATTGGCAGTAACCAAACAGCAACCAAATAATCCCAGCAATCAGATTTCAAGAAGAGAAACCAATGACAAAAAGTTCGAATACTCCAAAGATAATCAACAAAGAATTCCCAATCGAACGAACCCCTACGCCTCTGAAATGCCCCAAAACTTGTGCACCCAACCGATTGAATCCCAAGTGACTTCAAACAACAAACCAAACACCCAAGGTTCTGCCTATTGATTGAACCCGTGTATATAACAGAAAAAGATACAGAGAAGTGCCAGCTATCCTTCAGTTCTAGAGTTGACTGAACTTCAACTCCTAGATAGCAAACAGGAAAAAACAAACACCAACACAAACAGAAGCAACAGCAACAAACCAACCACCACCAGCCTCGACAAACAACAGCAACAGGCAAGTAATCTCATTAACAACTGAATAACAGCACAAAACAGTAGCCTGAGCACCAATGTAACAGTAACAGTGTTGCTATGTGTATGTATTTCTGCCTCTGTCTGTGTGTTTTTTTGAATACCAGGTAGAATCCAACGAAAAACTTTCAAAGACAGACTTGTAAGTTATCACAGAAACAGAAGAAAATCCAGATCCCTCCAAGTCCCTATTTTTTGTCCTCCTCTCTTAAGTGTATCACTCCCTATATCTCCAGTGTTCTCTGTGTGTCCTCCTTAAACTCCCTCTGCCTACTGTTTTTATAGACCAAAATACAACAGCCTTGCCTCTCCTGCTCTGCACATGCCTCTCTGTAAACTTTTCAATCCCCCCCATGTGTTTTCCTGATTTACAGCTCTTAAGAGCACCTAACAATATTAAAAACTAATTTCTGACTCAAATATTCCCTGACAGCCCATCCTTCTGTTTTATCACTATAATATGTCTAAGAATGGGTCCTATTATTTAAACAATTGCTTATGTCTAGACCTGGCTAAGTGCTCTGCTGTAACAGCAGGTTCCACTGCTTTGTTTCATGGGTAGGGCAATCTTTAAATCCTAAGATGTTATCATTCTGATTCAAAACACTAACAGATATATCCCAACATCACTGACAATTCAAAAAACACACACAGCTCCAGATTTTTTATCCAACCAGTAGCTTCGGAGCAAATTGGCAGTGCTAAGTATTGTCCTAATGTGTTAACAAGCAAACTTATGAAACTAATCGACGATAACAAATAAATCGACTGCTTAATTGACACGGCCAGCAATCAAAGTTAAACAAACAGGACAAAACTCTCAATGGTATTTCGACAAAATAAAGTCTAACAATTGATCCTCAACTATTCGGCTATAACCAATTCAGTACTAATGGAATCAATGTCAATCAATCACATGAATCAACAAATCGCCAACTCAATACAATTTGAAACAATGATAACCCACTGCCCGACGACATTCGATTAACTATAACATGTGTTATTGATAACAAATCGAAACCAATAGACAGCGATCTTACAAATCTCGGCCAATGCCGGTCGTATGCCAAGTTAACTATTCGACGACGCTAATCGACGCGAGTTCGTATTCTATAACTAACATATTTAATTAAACAAATCAGAAACAACAAATTGACCAAATAAAGGTCTTTGATAGAAGAAAGAAAAACAGAAAATTGAAAACTATTTAAAGAAAATCAACGACGAATGAAACTACAAAACGATTAAACTAAAATGACGGGTATGAATAAATGAGAATATAAAAGAAGAAGAAATACCTTGAAAACTATTCGAGGCTCGGCCAACTTGGGCTTTGGGATTCAAGGTTGAAAAGACCTTAATTGAAATGTTTTTCTAGTGAAAAACAAGTCAATTAAGGTCTATTAGACCTTAATCTCCATGAAGTCCGATGAAGAAACTCCAACTCGAGTTTTAGGGTTCATGCGGTTTAAATGAAATCCGACAGATCCTGGGTTGATTCGAAGGGAACCAACGACGGTATGGTGGTGAGGGGGTTGTGGGGGTGCTGTGGCATGAATTTGGTGGCCGGCGGCGTTGTTGCCGCCGGGTTTACGGCAAAATGGATAGTGCGGCGGCTAGGGTTCAGGGGAGGGATTTTGGGAGAGATGAGGGTAATCTGAGGGAGTGTTTTGGGGGAAATGGAGTGGGTTAGGCGGGTTTGGGGGTTTTAGTTATTAAAATTGCACAAATAATGTGAGCCATTGGATCATTGAAATCCAATGGCCATGATCAATTCATTAACGAAAACGGGTCGGGTATGGGCTAACGAACCGGGTTGAGGCTGGGTAAGGGGTGTTTTGTTTGGGTTTTGGGTGAGGTAATTGGGTGTATTTAAGTTGGGCTTGAAAATTAGAATGATCTAGGCCCAATTCCGATTTCCCTTAGTTTTTCTTTATCTTACTCCTAAATTAATTTCCAAATAAAAAAGAAGAAAGAAAAAAAAAAATCCTAATGCAAATTATAAAATCCTAATTAACTTACAAATACTAATTAATGCTTAATAAAAAATAAAATCACACAATTGGGACATTAAATGCTAAAAATAGAACAAATGCATATTTTTGTGATTTTCATTTTTGTAAAGCAAACTTGATTACTCCTAGTTTTAGAATTAAATCCTAAATGCCAAATGTGACATATTTTGTATTTTATTTTATTTTTTTATTAATTTTAAACAAACAAACACGCACAGATAAATACAAACAATAAAAATAAAATACCACAAAATCCACAAAAATCACACATAACACAAAACTATTTTATTTTGGATTTTTTTGGGAGTATTTCTCATGTAGGGCAAAAATCACGTGCTCACAGCTGCCCCTCTTTGCGCGTAAACATGAAGAGTTTTCGTGCAAAGATAAGTGAGCGGATATAAGCGATTTTTGCCCGTTCGAGCACTCCGTACGAAGCATTTTTTTTTGGAAAGTTTTGACCGAACCTTGCTTCAAAGGTCTCCTACATATCCCTGGCTAAAAGGGAATCAGGTCAATGTAGTTCGGGAAGTTCTGGTAGCTGGGACTACCATGACTGTTGCGATCTCGCTGTTACTGCTGTTACTGCTGTTACTGCTGACGCCACTGCTTAACTAATCTTCTTATTACATCGTGCTAAACAAAAAAATAAGAAGCTAGACTAAGTTACAGCATTGCGAAATCTTATCTATCTCTTCATCTTGACTTTCCCGTGTTCTTTGCTATTCTGTCGGACTTGATGTTCCTTCTGATGCTTCTTCTCTTCCGACAATTGTTATTTCAGCCTATCTTGATTGCCGAACTCCGACCATTGGTCCCTTCCTTGTGATCTTCGAACTATTCTCCTTCGAAGTCTGAATCTATCTTTCTGATCCTTGTTGTCTTCCTTCCGATTATGAACTTGGATTCATGTCGGGGATTTCCGTTATACTCTACCGCTTTCCTCAACCAACTTCGAAAGTAAATCGCCACTCCATTCTTCAGGCGGGCTTCCTGACTTCGACTACAACTTCAAAATAAGATCGCCTTCCTTTACTTCTTGTACCATTTTATTCTTGCTGCATCGACTCTTGAACCATCTTTTCTCCTAAATTTCCTTGTTTCGGAATTGCTTTTCCTCTCTTCAGGCGGGCTCCTGACTTCAACATCTTTTGAAAATAAATCGCCATTCCTCTCTTCAGGCGGGCTCCCGACTTCAACAACATCTTTTGAAAATAAATCGCCATTCCTCTCTTCAGGCGGGCTCCTGACTTCAACATCAACTTTTGAAAATAAATCGCCATTCCTCTCTTCAGGCGGGCTCCTGACTTCAACAACATCTCTGAAAATTAAGCGCCATTCCTCTCTTCAGGCGGGCTCCTGACTTCAATCATCATCTTTTGAAAATAAATCGCCATTCCTCTCTTCAGGCGGGCTCCTGACTTCAACAACATCTTTTGAAAATAAATCGCCATTCCTCTCTTCAGGCGGGCTCCTGACTTCAACAACAACTCTGAAAATTAAACGCCATTCCTCTCTTCAGGCGGGCTCCTGACTTCAATCATCAACTCTGAAAATTAAGCGCCATTCCTCTCTTCAGGCGGGCTCCTGACTTCAACAACATCTTTTGAAAATAAATCGCCATTCCTTTCTTCAGGCGGGCTCCTGACTTCAACAACATCTTTTGAAAATATATCGCCATTCCTCTCTTCAGGCGGGCTCCTGACTTCAACAACAACTCTGAAAATTAAACGCCATTCCTCTCTGTCGCCTTCCTTCTGATTCATGCTGGGGATTTCCGTTACACTATGTCACTTTCGATTGTTCACCATCCTTATCAAATCTTGGAAACTGAGACGGCGTTCTGCTTTTCTGGCGGGCTTCTGACTTTAACAACATCTTTTGAAAATAAACGCCATTCCTCTCTTCAGGCGGGCTCCTGACTTCAATCATCAACTTTTGAAAATAAATCGCCATTCCTCTCTTCGGGCGGGCTCCCGACTTCAACAACATCTTTTGAAAATAAACGCCATTCCTCTCTTCAGGCGGGCTCCTGACTTCAACAACATCTTTTGAAAATAAATCGCCATTCCTCTCTTCAGGCGGGCTCCTGACTTCAACAACATCTTTTGAAAATAAATCGCCATTCCTTTGCTTCCTGCACCACTTTCTTCTTCCTGCATCGCTTCTTGGGCCATCCTTTCTTCTGAATTACCCTGTTTAGGAATTGCTTTCCTCCCGGGTCGTGTTATTTTTCTCTTGCCTGCTGGGGATGTCTTTGGAACTAATTACTTACCTGCTGGGGTAATGCTGCTGGGGAAAATCTTCTTTATTTCCTCTTTTTCTACTTCCTTCAAAACCTATCTCACGAAATCGCTGGGGATTGAAATGTCATCATCTGGGGATTACCCTGTCCGGGGATCCCTTTTCCTTCTTCCTCTTTCCAAACCTCCTTTGGGGCTCGCGCTTTGCTCCCTTGAGAACTTGTAGGATATAATGCTGCCGGGGAAATCTCGAAATCAGTGTTTCATTTTTCGAGGACTGCTGAGGGTGATACCGGCTTCTTGCCTTTCTGAACGCAAGCTTCCTCGTTTTGTCATGTCTGTTGGGGGTATAATTTCCTCTATCACAGCTTGTTGTTTTCTTTCTTTCAAAACTGCTGGGGATGATCGAGTACAAAGATCATTTCCTCGCGTTATCTGGTTTCTTTCCTTAACCGGGTATTTGGTTTCGAGAAAATTTTTGCAACGGGAAAAAATTTTCTGCCCCAGTTTGAGAATCTTCTTCGCGGCATGCTTTTCTCTGCCAACAACCCCTCTTTTTCCTGTTTCAAATCAAAGAAAAATTGGTTAGTTTTAAAATGCGGTGGCTGGTTGTGGTGCTCCTGCTGGGGATGGTTCTTCTCCTCTTCCCTGCTCTGCGTTTCATTATCAGAACTTGCTGGGGATGTTATTATTTGATGATATTCATGCTGGGGATAGCTTTCTCCTTTCTTGCTTCCCCGTTCTGTGTTTCTCAACTTGCTGGGGGTTATTTTGTTGAAGATGAGATTTCCTTTCTTCCTTTACCACTCTGTGTTGTCCGACCACCTCGGAACTTGCTGAAGATAACACTGCCGGTAGATTTTCATTTCTTCAAAATTGGTGTTTCACTCTTCTTGAAGGTTGTTGAGGATGACACTAGTTCGAAGACCATTTCCCTTAAGACTTTCCTCCTTCCCCAAGTGGGTATTGACTTCCAGAAAATTTTCAAACCTGAAAAGAAAATTTTCTGCCCCAGTTTAATAATCTTCTTCGCATCCTACTTCTCTGCCGTCAATGGCATTTCCTTGCTTTGCATAATAATTGGAAAATTGGTGGCAAGTTTTGAAGTCATTTCTCACTTGTTCTGACTAGACAGACCTTGATGGGGGATTTTTTGATAAAAATGAGAAAGATAAAAAGAAACAAAATAGAAGACAAAGGAAAAGAAAATGACTCTCTAACAAGAAATATCTATAAAAACTTATCAAACGCGAATACCAACTCCACTTGGTCATGACATGCACATATGGTCTATCCTTCGTCGTTAATTGCCTTTCACGATTTCTGTCTCGTGATTTCCATCTGATTATCACCTTTATTCGACTTGTAGTGCCCGAAGGGTTTTCACTTTCAAGCCTCTCTCATTTTGATTTTCTCTCAGCTTTCGTCGTCTTATGGTGCCTGTGAAGGTTTTCACCGGTAAGATTCTCTCATTTGTATCACTTTTAGCTGGGGATTGGGGTGTCACTGCCAAGACTCTCTCGTATTTCCTTTCTGCTGAGAATCAACGTCTTTTCTGCCGAGAATCAACGTGTTATATTATGATAGGACTCTATCCCTCGCCTGACGCGGCATCTTTTGAAGACTGATCGGAAGGTCTTTCTTTGGACCGTAATGTGGGATTTGGATAGGGCTAGAAAGAAAGGGTATTGAAGGCTCAAAACAAAATCAATTTTGGGTTCAAAATTTACAACCTTCGGACCTAAATTTATTTACAATAAACACAACTTTTCTTTGCCCCAGTTTTATACTTGGGGATTTTTATTTCTTTATTTACACTATGACCGAGCTGTGAAGCGCCTACGTATCCTCTTTAAGGAATCAGGTCAAACGTAGTTCCCAATTCCTCTTTTCCCAGTTTTTTAGTTTCTTTTTTTTTTCACACATTTTTTTTTCTTTTCTTTATCTCTTTTTGTTGTTTTCTTTTTCTTTACTCTTCTTTATCCCTTTCTTCTTTTGCCTTTCAAACTTGTGTTTCTAGCCTTTGCAACTAATTCCGAAGGAGGGGATGAAAGAATTTAAAATAAGGCTCAAAGGGTTGACGATGGATAAAGTGTTTAGATAGCAGAACAAAATGCCTTCGTCATTCCAATCTTCAAAACATGCCAAGTGTAAACAACACAATTAACATTCGTCATATCTTTAAAGCACAGTTGGACAACACTCTCATTTTCATTATCGTGAATGACCCCACGTCGATTTGGCCAGCTTGCCTTTAACTGTTTCCTTTTTAGTTGCCCCGGTTTCACATGACTCGGGATCCAAATAATCTCAAATTGTTTTTATTTCCTTTGAATGACCCGATCATCTTCCAATTGCTTTTAGAATTAAGCCATAATTATGTGTGCGCATGTCGTGTCACTAGATTCGGCGTTTGAGCACAAGACAAATCTAAAGGGTAAAAAGAACTAAACAAAATAAAATGACCGGAAGTAACAAAAGACCGAAAGCTTCATTAAACTAATAACGAAATGGTTCAATGACAAAACAAACTAAACAAACTAGAGTACAACCCTGAAACAAAACTGGGCAAGACCAAAGCAAACTGCTAGGACAAAAGGGTTTGACCACAAGAAAACCCCGAAAATAACTCGGACAACAAAATGACGACAAAACGAACCACCAAAGCTCCATCTAGCTGACCAAAAGATGGAGTATCTTCCCAATTACCAAGCAACATTTCAGCCACTAAGTTCTGCATCAATATTGCCAAGGCTGCCATCTGCTTCAACATTTTTAGCTCCAGTCAATACACCCCCCCGAGGATTTGTGTGCCCCATGTCATCATCATTGACCACAATCAACCACCCTTTTTGAATCATTCTTTCTATTTCCTTTTTCAAGGTACGGCAACTCTCAATATCGTGCCCTCTGACATTGGAATGGTATGCACATCGTGCAGTAGGATCGAAGCTTCTTGCACGTGGATCGGGAGTGTATCCGGGGAGCGGCGTAATCAAGCCGACATGTTTTAACTTTTCAAACAGACTTGCATAGGATTCTCCGATAGGGGTGAGCGCCTTTTCTCGCTTCAGCAACCTCTCCTCCCTAAACGCCTTATTTGGCTTGAAACCTGACCCGGGGGGTTTCCGGTATGTTCGTGGGGGTTGGTAGGCTTTTTGTGGAGCTGGGTACCTGGAAGGTGAAGTACGATTTTGGGTGTCCCTTTGAGAGTAGTGGTGTTGGGGACGGGAGTAGCGTTGTGAAAACATAGCTGGGGGACGAGTAATTGAGCTACTCGAGTGGCTGGAAAAGCTGTGGTAGGTGGGTACATATGGAGAGTGTGAAAGATCATCTGGCATCGGGTTCAGTGTACGGGTAAGGACAGAGTCCGGGAAGCTAGGTGGTGGCGGGGGTGGTGCTTTCCCATCCATCCACGCCCGATACATATCAGCCACATGTTGTCTCAATATCTTGACTTCTTCTACTAACCCGTGGTTCCGTTCAACCAGTTGTTGTCGGGTATCGGTATCAACCCACTCAGTCTTGAGATTATCTGCCATTGTCCTCCTGACTTTGTCTTATAGGGAAGAGTTATTTTAGAACCACAACCAACCAACTTTCTGAAAATGGATACAACAAAACGAAGCCAGCATGTCAGCATTAAGGTATCCCGCTTATTGATCATTCTTCTTTTTTTTTTCTATCTTTCTTTTCTTTTTCCTTTTTTGTGGTTTTTTCATTTTTCCTCTTTTTTTCTTTTGTAGTTTTTTTTTCATTTTTTTTTTGGTTATGGAAATGGTCGAATCCTATGTGGATTGCCTACGTATCATGACCCCGCATGAATCAGACCGAGCGTAGTTCTTGCAAATTAATGCAAGAAATAAAGAGATGTTTATTTGATTATTATTATTTTTTTTTTTTGAATAAAAATTGTACAAGCCGACTCCAACTACAAACTTGTGTAGGAGATTTCTACAAGAATAAGAATATTTTTGGTGTCACTTATGACTATTTCTACAAAATTGGCCACATAATGGCTTTTTTTGACAAAATGACTATTTTTGCAAAATTTATTTAAGAAAGATAAACTTGAAAATTTTTCCATCCTGTGGCTCATGGGGCATCGTTCGGCATCGCCATAACCAACACAAGACTGAGAAGTTTCTAATGTCAATTGACTATTTTTACAAAATTGGCCATGTAATGGCTTATTTGACAAAGCGGCTATTTTTGCAAAATTTTATTTAAGAGGCTACAAATTCGAAACTTTTCATCTTAAGGCTCATGGGGCATCGTTCAGCACCGACACAGGCCAACACAAGACTGAGAAAGTTTAAATGCCAAATGTGGCCATTTCAGCAAAACCATATGTCGTTTTTTTTTTTTTTTTTTAATCCTGTGGCTCATGGGGCATCGTTCGGCATCGCCATAAACCAACACAAAACTATTTTTTCATAAATTGGCCATATAATGGCTTATTTAGACAAAGTGGCTCTTTTTGCAAAATTTTATTTAAGAAGATGCAAATTCAAAATTTTATCCCGGGGCCTATGGGGCATCGTTCAGCACCGACACAGGCCAACACAAGACTGAGGAAGTAAAAAATGCAAAAATACGGCTATTTCAGCAAAATTCCGGCCATGTAATGGCTTATTTGATAAAATGGATATTTTTTGAAAAGTTGAGTGATGACTCAAACTTAATTTTTTGCGGATACAACCTTTCAACATTTCCGCGAGGGAATATTTCAAGGCTGTGTCCAAAATTATTTACGATGACTCAAAGTGGCTATTCTTGCAAAAACGGCCTTCCGGTGTCCTTTGAGGGACATTCGGCATATTTTGAGCAAGAATAACATCACCCGACTTATTTATAACAAAATCAAAAATTTGATACTTTTTGGTTGTTTTTGCAAAGGGGGTGTGAACCCGGACTTGATTTTGCGGCTATGGCCTTGCAACATTTCCACAAGGAATATTTCAAGGCTGTGGCTGCAAATTATTAAAAATGATTCAAAGTGGCTATTTTTGCAAAAAACAACCTTCCGGCGTCCTTTCGGAACATTCGGCTATTTTCAAAAACAGCATCACTTTGATTTTATTGAAAACTAAAATTTCGACATTTTTTTTTTTTGATTTTTTAAAAGGGGTGGTAACCCAAACTTGATTTTGCGGCTACGACCTTTCAACATTTCCGCGAGGGAATATTTCAAGGTTGTGCCCAAAAATTATTTATAAAAATTCAAAATGGCTATTTTTGCAAAAACAGCCTTCCGGCGTCCTTTCGGAACATTCGGCTATTTGCAAAAACGGCATCACTTTGATTTTATTGACAAAATTAAACACATATTTTTTTTTATTTTTTTTTAAAGGGGTGGTTGAACCCGATGAGGGTTGCCTACGTGTCCCACCTAATGGCGAGAATCAAACCTGCGTAGTTCGGTCAAACAAACTACATCTTTAAAGGAAACAAACTATTTATTATTTTTTCACACATTTTTTTTTAAGTGTAAAACAAAACAATTTTTTTTTAAGTAAAAAAAAACAAACTATTTTGAAATCACATATTTTTTATTTTACAACAAACGTTTTTTTTTCTTTTTAAGTAAAAAAAAACAAACTATTTTGAAACTATTTTTTTATTTTGATCAAACATTTTTTTTTATTTTACAACAAACGTTTTTTTTTCTTTTTAAGTAAGTAAAAAAAACAAACTATTTTGAGACTATTTTTTCATTTTCCTCAATATAAAAAAACGGTTAGCCTGCAAGTCTGAAGCAAATATATGCATAAAACAAACAGGATGCAGCAGGATGGTCTTTTCATTTCAGGTCACCTGTCCTAGACGGACCCAACCCCTGTGTTGAGTCCCCTAAGTCAAATGCAACATGATGCAAATAAACGTTCCTACTAGGGATCCGGCATGAAGCTTTGTTATTCTAGGTTTAAAAATCTGGGTTTATTGTTCTAGACCTGGCTTACCCGAGCGGACAACTCGAGCCGAGGATGAGGCAGCAACCCGGGAATACAGAAGCTTCACCGGTTTTGAAACTTATCCAAACCTCGTTCTAAGGTGGGAATCAGACACTATACAGAAAATAAGTCACACGAAGTGCACCCTTCTTCATGATTTAGAAGACTCAGAGAGGAGATTGGTTTCGGTACAATTTATATGTACAGTTCAAAAAATATCAAAGCGATAAAAATATTATTTTGCACATTAATACAAACATATAATAAAATCAGATAATTAATAAGCCAAATACAACAATTATTCCAAGCTCGAATTCTTAAACCCCGAACCAGTGGTTATGGGTTTGTATCCCCAGCAGAGTCGCCAGAGCTGTCACACCTCCTTTTGGCACTACCCGCGAGGGCGCGTTGGAGTTTTTCCAATTAAAGGACAATCGAGATGGGATTTATTTTAATTATTTTAGAGTCGCCACTTGGGAGATTTATGGTGTCCCAAGTCACCGGTTAAATCCCGAATCGAGGAAAAGAATGACTCTATTTAACAGTCCACGAACCAGAAATCCGGATAAGGAATTCTATTAACCCGGGAGAAGGTATTAGGCATTCCCGAATTCCGTGGTTCTGGCACGGTCGCTCAACTGTCGTGTTTGGCTTATCTATCTGCTTTTTACAGTTATGTACTTAGTGCAAATTAATATCCCTTTACCGCTTTTATTATTGATTATGATTTACGAAAGAGAAAGTTGCTTAAAAATATGTTTCCGAATCACGTCACATGAAATGCACCCGGATCCTCGACATATTCTTTTTCAACATTTCGGGGTTTGGATTTGGGTCGCATGAAATGCACACCCGTATTTAAAAAGGTAGAACTAAAATAGGCGCCCGGAGCGATTACTTATTTCCACTGTTGAGAAGGACGTGATATTCGCTAAGAAACGACACATCTCAAAATCTAAGTATTTTATATGTACATTTATGAAGGCCTTGCGATTAGTGTAACTATCGGGCGAGGCGCACCTTTAATTCAAATCTAAAGCGAACTACATCCCACCGCATTTTACTTAGGAGTTGATTCCAAATTATTTAAAACTTGCTACGAACCACACCACATGAAATGCGCCTGCGGTTCCTGACACGCTTTATTTGCTTTTGCCCGAAATTGGGGTCGGGTCGCATGAAATGCACCCCCGACTCCTTTAATCTAATTACGTCATTCAGTTGAGTAATAATTCACTAGCTAATCTTGCTTTTAACATAAGATCTAACATTAACAGATTTGGAGATTCCACACATGAGTAGAGAAGATTGAACAGAGATACAACAGACTAATTCAGGTTTATGTGCATATCTAATGATAGTGTGTCTTTGATCTAGCTACATTTTTCCATAACCAAAACCAGCACTACGTAATTAAAGAATAACAGAACGTAACCAAACATAAGAACTTTGGACGACTACATGATTCGATAGACTTTAAACATAAGCTTCAAGCTTCATTCTTTTCGAACCAAGGAACTACAATAACAGAAATGTGTACCTGGAATACGGAAGAAGAAAGATGAGTGAGCAGTGAACAAAGTGGCAATCAACAGTATTGGCAGTAACCAAACAGCAACCAAATAATCCCAGCAATCAGATTTCAAGAAGAGAAACCAATGACAAAAAGTTCGAATACTCCAAAGATAATCAACAAAGAATTCCCAATCGAACGAACCCCTACGCCTCTGAAATGCCCCAAAACTTGTGCACCCAACCGATTGAATCCCAAGTGACTTCAAACAACAAACCAAACACCCAAGGTTCTGCCTATTGATTGAACCCGTGTATATAACAGAAAAAGATACAGAGAAGTGCCAGCTATCCTTCGGTTCTAGAGTTGACTGAACTTCAACTCCTAGATAGCAAACAGGAAAAAACAAACACCAACACAAACAGAAGCAACAACAACAAACCAACCACCACCAGTCTCGACAAACAACAGCAACAGGCAAGTAATCTCATTAACAACTGAATAACAGCACAAAACAGTAGCTGAGCACCAATGTAACAGTAACAGTGTTGCTATGTGTATGTATTTCTGCCTCTGTCTGTGTGTTTTTTTGAATACCAGGTAGAATCCAACGAAAAACTTTCAAAGACAGACTTGTAAGTTATCACAGAAACAGAAGAAAATCCAGATCCCTCCAAGTCCCTATTTTTTGTCCTCCTCTCTTAAGTGTATCACTCCCTATATCTCCAGTGTTCTCTGTGTGTCCTCCTTAAACTCCATCTGCCTACTGTTTTTATAGACCAAAATACAACAGCCTTGCCTCTCCTGCTCTGCACATGCCTCTCTGTAAACTTTTCAATCCCTCCCATGTGTTTTCCTGATTTACAGCTCTTAAGAGCACCTAACAATATTAAAAACTAATTTCTGACTCAAATATTCCCTGACAGCCCATCCTTCTGTTTTATCACTATAATATGTCTAAGAATGGGTCCTATTATTTAAACAATTGCTTATGTCTAGACCTGGCTAAGTGCCCTGCTGTAACAGCAGGTTCCACTGCTTTGTTTCATGGGTAGGGCAATCTTTAAATCCTAAGATGTTATCATTCTGATTCAAAACACTAACAGATATATCCCAACATCACTGACAATTCAAAAAACACACACAGCTCCAGATTTTTTATCCAACCAGTAGCTTCGGAGCAAATTGGCAGTGCTAAGTATTGTCCTAATGTGTTAACAAGCAAACTTATGAAACTAATCGACGATAACAAATAAATCGACTGCTTAATTGACACGGCCAGCAATCAAAGTTAAACAAACAGGACAAAACTCTCAATGGTATTTCGACAAAATAAAGTCTAACAATTGATCCTCAACTATTCGGCTATAACCAATTCAGTACTAATGGAATCAATGTCAATCAATCACATGAATCAACAAATCGCCAACTCAATACAATTTGAAACAATGATAACCCACTGCCCGACGACATTCGATTAACTATAACATGTGTTATTGATAACAAATCGAAACCAATAGACAGTGATCTTACAAATCTCGTCCAATGCCGGTCGTATGCCAAGTTAACTATTCGACGACGCTAATCGACGCGAGTTCGTATTCTATAACTAACATATTTAATTAAACAAATCAGAAACAACAAATTGACCAAATAAAGGTCTTTGATAGAAGAAAGAAAAACAGAAAATTGAAAACTATTTAAAGAAAATCAACGACGAATGAAACTACAAAACGATTAAACTAAAATGACGGGTATGAATAAATGAGAATATAAAAGAAGAAGAAATACCTTGAAAACTATTCGAGGCTCGGCCAACTTGGGCTTTGGGATTCAAGGTTGAAAAGACCTTAATTGAAATGTTTTTCTAGTGAAAAACAAGTCAATTAAGGTCTATTAGACCTTAATCTCCATGAAGTCCGATGAAGAAACTCCAACTCGAGTTTTAGGGTTCATGCGGTTTAAATGAAATCCGACAGACCCTGGGTTGATTCGAAGGGAACCAACGACGGTATGGTGGTGAGGGGGTTGTGGGGGTGCTGTGGTATGAATTTGGTGGCCGGCGGCGTTGTTGCCGCAGGGTTTACGGCAAAATGGATAGTGCGGCGGCTAGGGTTCAGGGGAGGGATTTTGGGAGAGATGAGGGTAATATGAGGGAGTGTTTTGGGGGAAATGGAGTGGGTTAGGCGGGTTTGGGGGTTTTAGTTATTAAAATTGCACAAATAATGTGAGCCATTGGATCATTGAAATCCAATGGCCATGATCAATTCATTAACGAAAACGGGTCGGGTATGGGCTAACGAACCGGGTTGAGGCTGGGTAAGGGGTGTTTTGTTTGGGTTTTGGGTGAGGTAATTGGGTGTATTTAAGTTGGGCTTGAAAATTAGAATGATCTAGGCCCAATTCCGATTTCCCTTAGTTTTTCTTTATCTTACTCCTAAATTAATTTCCAAATAAAAAAGAAGAAAGAAAAAAAAAAATCCTAATGCAAATTATAAAATCCTAATTAACTTACAAATACTAATTAATGCTTAATAAAAAATAAAATCACACAATTGGGACATTAAATGCTAAAAATAGAACAAATGCATATTTTTGTGATTTTCATTTTTGTAAAGCAAACTTGATTACTCCTAGTTTTAGAATTAAATCCTAAATGCCAAATGTGACATATTTTGTATTTTATTTTATTTTTTTATTAATTTTAAACAAACAAACACGCACAGATAAACACAAACAATAAAAATAAAATACCACAAAATCCACAAAAATCACACATAACACAAAACTATTTTATTTTGGATTTTTTTGGGAGTATTTCTCATGTAGGGCAAAAATCACGTGCTCACACCTATGCATTTCCAGAACTCCATCGGGATCTCTTCAGGCCCGATCGCTCAGCCCCTACTTATCCTACGCAAAGCCCTCATGACCTCCTCCACCCTAATGCGCCTGCAGTACCCAAGGTCTCTATGGTGCTCTAAATTCCCCAGCTCCCCTAGCTCTATGTTTCGATCTCTCTCCTCATTAAGTAGGTCTCGAAAGTACGCCTGCCACCTCTGCTTGATTTGAGACTCCCTCATCAGAACTCTACCATCCTCGTCCTTGATGCAACGAACTTGGTCTATATCCCGCGCCTTCCTCTCCCTTACTTTAGCTAACTGGAATAACTTCCTGTCCCCGCCTTTATCCCCTAATTCCTCGCACATGAGACAAATGCCGCGTTTTTAGCTTCCATAACCCAGCTTCGCTTCCTTCCTCGCCACCTTGTAGATCTCCCTATTCACTCTCCTTTCTTCCTCGCTTGTGGTCCTTGCCAACTTAACAAATGCCGTCTTCTTCACCTACACTTTTACTTGGACTACATCTTTCCACCACCAGTCACCCTGATGTCTGCCTGAATGGCCCTTGGCTACCCCGATCACATCCCGTGGTACCTCGCTAACCAAGTTCGTTGTCTCTGACCACATTGCGTCCGCTTCTCCAGAACTACTCCAAGCTCCACCATCAAGTAACCTCCTCTCTATCTCATGGGATTTCTCCTTAGTCACAGCACCGGATCTAATTCGCGGTCGTCCCCGAGCACCCCTCCTCTTCCTCTTCACCCAGAAGCCGACATCCACCACTAGGAGTCTATGAAGAATCGAAAGGGACTCCCCCGGAATAACCTTGTAGTCCGTATATAAGCCTCTATATCTCCTTCTGAGAAGAAGGTAATCAATCTGAGTCCTCGCCGCCGAACTTTTGAAGGTGACCAAATGCTCTTCCCTATTCTGAAATGTCGTTCGCAATTAGAAGCTCAGAAGCCCTGGAAAAATCATGGAGTGATGTGCCTCCTCCGTTCCTAACCCCAAGGCTGAAGCCACCGTGCACCTCACCATAACCACCATCATCAGCCCCAATATGACCATTAAAGTCCCCTCCAATGACTAACTTCTCAGATTGGGAAATACTACTCACCAAATCATCCAGGCCCTCCCAAAAGCGCCTCTTAACCTCCTCATCTAAGCCCGCTTGCGGCGCGTAAGCGCTGATGACGTTGAGGATGCAACCCCCAATAACCAACTTAATAGACATTAACCTATCATTCACTCACCTAACCTCAACCACGTACTCCCTTAGATCCCTATCCACCAAGATGCCCGCTCCATTCTTACCTCTCACGACCTCGAAATACCACAACTTAAACCCGTCTGTATTCCTCGCCTTCGACCCTTTCCACCTAGTCTTTTGGACACATGCTATGTTGACCCTCCTCTTCTGAAGAACCTTTGCCAACTCTATGGACTTTCCCGTCAGAGTGCCGATATTCCACGACCCAATACTTAATCTATGAGCATCCGCTACCCTCTTCTCACCCTTGCCTCCCGCCCTACCCGCAGAATTGCTCCCAACCCTCCTGCTCACCCTTCTGAGAAGAAGGTAATCAATCTGAGTCCTCGCCGCCGAACTTTTGAAGGTGACCAAATGCTCTTCCCTATTCTGAAATGTCGTTCGCAATTAGAAGCTCAGAAGCCCTGGAAAAATCAAGGAGTGATGTGCCTCTTCCGTTCCTAACCCCAAGGCTGAAGCCACCATGCACCTCACCATAACCACCATCATCAGTCCCAATATGACCATTAAAGTCCCCTCCAATGACTAACTTCTCAGATTGGGAAATACTACTCACCAAATCATCCAAGCCCTCCCAAAAGCGCCTCTTAACCTCCTCATCTAAGCCCGCTTGCGGCGCGTAAGCGCTGATGACGTTGAGGATGCAACCCCCAATAACCAACTTAATAGACATTAACCTATCATTCACTCACCTAACCTCAACCACGTACTCCCTTAGATCCCTATCCACCAAGATGCCCACTCCATTCTTACCTCTCACGACCTCGAAATACCACAACTTAAACCCGTCTGTATTCCTCGCCTTCGACCCTTTCCACCTAGTCTCTTGGACACATGCTATGTTGACCCTCCTCTTCTGAAGAACCTTTGCCAACTCTATGGACTTTCCCGTCTTAGTGCCGATATTCCACGACCCAATACTTAATCTATGAGCATCCGCTACCCTCCTGCCCCCCCCCCCCCCGAGGATATGACCTTACACTACCATCCCCCACCACGGCCACTATCCCTCTAACCGATTACGGAGAACGGTGGCGTGCACACTTACAATAGCGGAATACGCAAAAGGCTGTAAGGTAGGATCAATAGAGTAAACTACACACAAAATGTTTAGTTAGAAAACGTAAAAGGGTTCACAGAGTAAACAATAAGTCGTGAGGTACCAACTCCTGATGGAAAAACCTGGAAGTACGGTTTGATTCGCCCGATATCAACTACCGGTAGCTCTTGCACGTTTTGTCCGGTGTTGCTTTGCTCTTCCCACCGCAAGCTCGCCTTATCCGCTGCGGCTAGTACCTAAAAATCACCCACACAACAAACCCCTAAAAAAACGATGGGGGGCTGCCTAGCTCGGGAAAGGGGAGGGGTTTCCTGAAAATCACAAAAAAGGGTGGGGTAGGGGCCAAGGGGACGTGAGATAAGGGGAATAGGGATGAGGTAGTGTGGAGAGGGGAGAGAGGAGAGAAAGAGATGATAGAGAGAAGAGAGAGGTGACTTACTGGGGTGGGGGGGTCGCTGGAGAAGGGGGGTCACCGGAGGGGTGTCACTGGGGTTAAGAGGCGGCAGGGGCGTAGGGCATGAGGGCTGGGGAAGTGAAGAGAAAGGAGAGATGAGAAAGGAGAAAGGAGAGAGAGAAGAGAGAGACAGAAGAGAGAGACTTACTGGGGGTGGTCGCCGGAGAGGGGTCGCCGAAGGGGGGAGGGGGTAGGGGGGCGGCTGGGTGAAAAATTATCGTTGGAGGCGTGAGGGAGAAAAGAGAGAGAATATTTACATATCATGTTGCACCTTTTCTCTTCGTTCTCATAGTTACAAAACAAAACTTCAGCTCCAGAGCTGAAGTTTGCCCGTTATAAATAAAAAAACTTTTGCTCTAAAGCTGAAGTTCGTCAATTCCAAAAAAAAAACTTCGCCAGTTACAAAACAAAAACTTCAACTCTAGAGTTGAAGTTTGCCAGTTACAAAACAAAAACTTCAGCTAAAGCTGAAGTTCGCCAGTTACAAATAAAAACTTCAGCTCTCGAGTTGAAGTTCGCCAGTTACAAAATAAAAATTTCAGCTTTAGAGCGGAACTTCAGGCCCGGCTACTGAGATGAAGTTCGCCAGTTACAAACAAAAACTTCAGCTCTAGAGCTGAAGTTCGCTAGTTACTAAACAAAAATTTCAGCTCTCTGAACTTTAGGCCCGACTACTAGAATGGTGAAGTTTTGCGTAACTGCCTTTGCTACTTCAACCATGTATGCTGAAGTTATGCGTATTTTTTTTTTGCAAAGTGAGCACATGTTAAAACGTGACACAAAAAGCTGGTATAGATGCAAACGCCCCCTTTTTATGTCATTGTTTAGATTTAGGTATTATCATTTCTCGCCTGCACCAAAAAAGTACATGTGACTACTGTAATGCAATCCCCCCCTCCCTTCATTTTGTCATACGATTGGGTTATTAACAATATATTAGCACCATACTAACAATACAAATTACTCACTAGTAAAGGAGAACGTTAAAAGATGAGCCGGATACAACTTTTCATTTTAATGATATATATGAACGTTTGATCTTAGACACACATATGTTAAGTGGTAAACACAATGATATGTGGAAGATAGACCGATGATACAACAACAATCATCCAATATAATTTTATGGGTAGAGTTTGGGGAAGGTAATGCGTATATAGACCTTAATCTTATCCTGGTGAGATAGATAGATTATTTTCGATGACTCACGGCTCAAGAATACGAAAAGAGACAATAGATCAATAACAGTAACAAGGCCAGAAAGATAATAGCAGCATCCTAAGAACTAGAAAATAGATGGAAAAAACAACATCAATAACCATGTTTACCTAAAAAATACGACCAACAATTAAATTTGATTTGTGGTTTTAAAGATATGCAATTTAATTCAATACCAATTAATAATCAAGAAATATGAAGTCGAAATGAAAGAAATAAGTGAATCAAACCAATGTTACTCAGCAGTAGTGACCTCGAGCTTAGTGATCTCGAGATGAACTAAGAGCAATAAAGCAAGAACAATAAATGTAAAAGGCAATTCTGATGAACACTAAGAGAGAAAAGTAAGATAGTATATTCTTGCTAATGATTAGATGATGTTACAAAATGATTAGGGTCCCCTTATATAATAGGGGAACCCTAAATAAGGTATATTTCTATTTATAGTAAGGAATATTTTTTATACAGCTGTCTAACCGCCTAGTACGGAATCGTACAATCATATTCCAAGATTTGCACCATGATCTTGGGGACGCGATAGGAATCTAGTTCATTATGTTACAAATCCATAACGATACTATTTCAGGGTTGAGCATACTCGTCTTCAGTATTCCTTGTACTCCTATCTCCGAGCATTGCATTCTATCTCCGAGCTCGAGTCTGCTCCATCGTGCTCGAGATCGACCTCTCTCACGCCATTAAGATTATAAATCAGAGGCATATGATTTTGACCGTATACAAATAGTCCTTGCGTTTCTTAGAATAAGATGATAAGAAATGACTTGAATCTTGATCTCCCGGAGTCTCGACAATGATGTTATTCCTATGTCGTAGGCGTTTGTAGTGACCGAAATGTCCCGTCGGTTCGATTCCCTAAAATATTAAATGCACGCCATTACTGATCGGCCACTAGTGCCGCGGAACCGTCGTCCCACTTCTATAAATACGAGGCTACTCCTTTGAATGAATATCTTTACTCTTTCATCACATTTACTCTGGTTCTTTCTCTTCTTCATCTTTTTCTCTAATAATCTATCTCCACTGCCCCTTTGAGCGGCGGAAAATACCAAGTTCCTGTAAAATACCATTTTCCGCTACCGTCTGTACTATTTAGCTTAAAATTATGGCTAAAACTTTCAAATCAGTTTACAAAAAAAGAAAAAGCATTATTTTCTTCTTCTCGGCCGACCAAACCAGTGGTGCCACTGGCTCTTTACGAAATCATCCCCGGTCCTTATGTGATAAAGAAGGATTTTAATGTCGAAAATCCCCCCATATCCGAGGTTGGTGCGAACATGTATCTCAATACATTAGTTGGATGTTGAAATACCTCAAATATAGAAGGACTGTGGCTGGGGAGATGAGGTCTTGGTCTAGATCCCAGGCTCCGAGGAAGCATCACTACCCACGTGAAGGATTTTTTGAGTGTTTACACTTACCCCTACACACTGGGTCCCCTCGAACAGGTAGTGAGTTCTGCAAAACATACGAGGTCTCCCTTGGCCAGATTCATCTCTCCTTTAGCGCATTGTGATCATACTGCGCTATTTTTCCGGAAAGGCCGAGGGGTTGGAATTCAACCTCGATCATATGTATCGTCCCCAGCTATTTCGAGGGCTTATCAAGCTGCAACGTCGAACAAAAAGATGGCCTTCTTTGCTAGTAACGACAAAGACAAAGATCGAGGCTGGATGAGCCGATTCATCGGAGTCAGGACTTTGAACGTCATCCCCGGGACAAAATACCATTCCCGGAGAGATTGAATTTTAATCGTAAGTGGGGTTCCTTAGCAAATACTTCTTTCATATGTTGCTTCCATGTTCCATAATATTTTCATCTTTTCTGCAGCTGTTGCTTGAACACCTTACACTTTCCCGGAACTCGAGAATAAGTACGTTTTGTGAGCTAGACATGTTTTAGCCTGAGAATCAAAAAATCTTGACAAGAAAAAGTGTAAAAACAACATGTGCAATGTGAATCAGTAAAGAAATAATCCTTATTATCTTTAGTTGCATGGTGGGTGCCAAACTGTTTACCTCAAAAATACGAGTAACACTTAAATTTAATTTGTGATTTTAAAGATATGTGATTTAGTTCAATACCAATTAATAATCAAGAAATATGAAGTAAAAATGAAAGAAATAAGTGAATCAAACAAATGTTACTCAGCAGTAGTGGCCTCGAGCTTAGTGACCTCGAGATAACTAAGAGCAATAAAGCAAGAACAATAAATGTAAAGGGCAATTTTGATGAACAGTATGAGAGAAAAGTAGGATAGTATATTCTTGTCAATGATTAGATGATGTTACAATGATTGGGGTCGGGGAACCTTAAATAAGGTATATTTCTATTTACAGTAAGGAATATTCTTGATATAACTGTCTCACCGTATAGTACATCGTACAATACTATTCCGAAATTTGCACCATGATCTTGGAGACGTGGCATGAATCTAACTCATTCTGTTACAAATCCATAACAGTATTATTTCGGGGTCGAACAAACTCGGCTGTATTCCTCGGACACCTATCTCCGGGCGTTGCATTATGTCTCCAAGCTCGAGTCTGGTCCATCTGGCTTGAGCTCGCCCCCGCCCTCGAGCCTATAAATCGGAGACATGATTTTGACCGTATACAAACTTGTAACAACTAACAACGTCATGGTACTATGAAGATAGACGGTTGATGAGACCATAAAATGCCTTTTCCTACCCTGCCCCAAATCTATAATAAAGAATATGCATTTGTAGTAAAATAAGAATATTAATCATTTTCATTAAGACCCCAAGTTTATACAAGACAGAAGGCTCATTTATAGCTCCGCACCATCTGAAAGATACCCAAAATAAAAAACATAGCAACTGCTGAAAAAATAAGCTTATAGTTACCCTACCATTACTAAAAGTGATTGAGAAAAGAATCTAAAATCAGCTAATAGTGTTAACTCCTTCTATCCATATCATAGAAGGTGAGCCTTGGTGTTAATGGTAAAATTGCTGCTATGTGATCAGATTTTCACGGGTTCAAGCCGTGAAAATAACCTATAATAAAAATACAAGGTAAAGTTGCGTACAATGTAAAGTTGCGTACAATATACCTTTGTGGCATAGCATGAGTTAAGTGCACCATGCTGCCTTTTAAGCAATGAACAAACTTGGTCGATACAACTACAAGAATTGCACAGCAAAAGCCAAGAAAAAGGCAAGATCCTATATATATATATATATATATATATATATATATATATATATATATATATATATATATATATATATATATATATGATTACTGCTTGGTGCAAGAAGATTACTCCTCCCCTTTTCAGTGTAGATTTCTGCATCTTCCTAGTGGAAACCTGCAGAAATCAAGACGATACAAGGAATGATGAAATGCAATATTAACCAAAACAACAGCAAACAAATATAACACACGGATTCAAGTGACATAATTTCTAAATCTAGTATAATATGTTAATGAACCACCGAATCTCACTTCTCAATGAATGAACCGCTGACTTATTTAAAACACAAATGGTTGGACTACTGATCCAATGATACAATCAATCCTCTTATTTAAAACATCATCTGTACAAACTCATATCTTCATAAGGTATGGAAAGGTCTAAGTACACACTACCCTCCCCAAACCCCACTTGGGGGTTACACGTGGTCTGTTGATGTTATTGTTGTTATCTGTACAAACTCTGCACAACCAATTTTTCAAGTGGCAATCTCCATTCTGCAACAAGGGCAATAGGCATGATTCTCTAACCATGGAACCAAACAACATGAATGGAACTTGTGGTCACATTGCAAATGCATTAGGTTATCTCCAACCTTGAATTGGTCCAAGCAAATGGTGCATTCAACCTTTTCTGAATCATTCAATTGCTTTACTACCCTGCTAAATGTCTTTATTCCATTTTGCTTCAATCCAAACATCTCTGAATTCTTCTGCAAAGTATTTGATTCTAGTTGCCCGTTTTCGACATCATTAACTCTTTCTTCTTTACTTGTCCTGTATTCAGTAACCACAATGAAGTATAAACTCACCGACGTAACATTAGCATATTCAACTGTGCACCGAATATGAGGATTTAATATTGAGATGCATGCCTTAAGAAAAACAATCACATGGTTGTTGGTAGAGGAAAAACTTATTCACACCCGGTGTTTGTACTGAATCAACTAATACCCGGTGTTTATAAATGCTTGAGTATCTATAATTTCATTTATAACAAAGCTAAAAGGAGTGAAACTTCGGTCAATAATGTTCCTCTAATTAGCACGACATGACGGTTTTACTTCAATTTTTAGCCAAAATTATCCTTTATGTTTAAAGATAGGTCAAAAGAGTCCTCCATTTATAATTCTGAGCATCCTTTACCCTTACGGTAAGAAATATGTGCGCAGATTTGGTCCAATTCTTCAAAGAAAACTGACAGGCTAGGCAAAGAAACAACAGCTCACATATGAAAGCCACATGAGAGGCAAAAAGAACGCTCAACTCTATACTTCACCCCATCCCATACAACTGATGAAATCCAACCAGCTACATAACAGTGAACTTATGATAAATCTTCTCCGCCGCGCACCACCCCAGGTTCCTAGACGCCCCAGAGGTAAGTAGTAAAACAAAATTTATGAGCTCATGACTAGGAGAAACAAATTACCTGAATGCAGAATGCAGATTTTGCACTTGGGAGGATGATCAAACAGACTCTTTATATATTTCGTAAGCACAGCATATTAAGTCAGTTAACAAAAGAGAAGTTCCTTTTAAGGGCAGTAGTCAGATGTGGAAAAAAGATGAAACCTCCACCAAAATCCTCATTTTTCACATTATCCCACCTTCCATCATTGGATAACTTCCCAAGGCAAGCTCAAAACAAGATGCTTATCAAATCCCACAAGTTAGAATTCACTCGCATCAAGAGGCCAACTTTCCCTCAAAAAACGCATTTAGGACTTTATATAAAGAAGATCAAACCAGTGATTTCCAACAGAGGACCACAACTGCACATAAGTTTTTAATACGGTAATACCCTTGCTGCGTTACCAGAAAGTTGACGAGTAAGAGTGAAGTAAATCTAACATCATATGAGTATACACAATCTCTATTCATTACAGAGGTAGAATAGCCCGATCAAACTGACAAGCTGAGTTATGCATAGATGCCTGTTATTGAAAATAACTATATCTATGAAAATTTAGAATTTGACGAAACTTGTTATCGCCCTCTCATGGGCAAGTCGCTTGCGGTTTGTCCGTTAGTTTTAGCATCTCTTTAGTTCATTCAATTACTCAGAACTAAATCCGCTCAAGTTTTGGAAAGTAAAACGGTTAAAAGGGGCCCAAGGTTGTATATGGATGACGCCTTTTTACCTACCCAAACATAAGGGATAATTTGAGCTAAAAGCTTAGTTTTACTTTATCTTGAAGAAGCGAGAATGTTATTTCTTTATATTAGAGTAGGGAAAAATATCTAGACTAAAAGCAAAATATGCTCTCCTGATTAGATTTGGAGTCTTATAAGCTAACATTGAGTAGAGAGCCTTCCCGTTATATGTCACGTGTATTCACATTACTCCAACCAGTTGGTTCCGGATACCAAATGGTTAATCAAAAAGATAAAAATACCGTATGGAAAAATCTCTATACGACAAGCAAAATAAGCTCTCCAAATTAGAGGCGGACCTAGGATTTTAAGGTGGCGGAGGTATATCAGTGAACTGCTCAATCAGTGTCCCCATCATACTTTTGATCTTAGGGGTTACAAGCAAAATATATGACCGTTTTAAAAATATATACACATATTCAGAATTTTTGTCGGAATCAACGGCGTCCTGTGACCCCTATTCTACAAGCATATGTCCGCCTCTGCTCCTAATTACATTTTGGAGTCTTATGAGTTAACATTTAGTACAGAGAGCCACTTATGACCTTCCCTAAAAGTTACCCAAATAGAGTTTCACCATTTTTTTGAGTTACAGAACGAAACACAAAAAGAAAAGGTTTTTCTCTTTATACAGTACCATGATTTATTAACCTAGATCTCTTGTCGAACATGTGAAATCAAAACTTTTACCTAAATTTACGTAGTAAACTAAAAAGTAAGGAAAATAAGAAAAACTATTCACAGATCAGCTGAAATTACCTTCTTAGCTTGTGATCCAATCTTTGCTTGGCTTCTCTAGTTTTTTTACCTAGCTTCTCATCCTTGTATCCATGGCTTCCTATACCAATTCTTTGCTCTTTCTGCTCATTCAAATGCAAAAATAAGAAATATATAAATTTATTCTTTTAACTTAATTCACATTTCACAAGATTTGAGTACACATACCTGGGAAGAAGCAGAAGAGGAAAGTGAATCGAATGATCGGAGCTGAAAACCCCTTTTTGTAATACACAGAATTCCAACAAATAAACCTGACATTTAATATGGTTGTGAGTTTAATTGGAGAAATTGAGAACAAAATATATGTCAATTTACAACTTTATAAGAACATGGTCTCTTGAATTTCTGTAGAAGGTTTGTCCTTTGGGAAGATATTAGAAATCTAATAGTAGGATAAGTTTTCCAGAAAAAGAGGAATCTTTAGGAATTAAGAAAGTGTTAATCTAGTAATAAGTAGGATAATCTTTTGTCTTCTTTTATGATTGTTCTCGGTTAATTTGATTAATTTTGGAAGCTAAATCGGATTACCAGTTTGTTTTAATATACATTTTATAATGGACAATATAGTATTGTATTACATAGTTTTAGTAATACTAGTGGTAGGGTACGCGCAAATGTATTCTATATTCATGAATATACAATTTTCAAAAAAAAAAAAATCTTTCTCTATCTTTCTTATATATTCTACATAATGTGTCTGAGCTGTAAAATAAAAATAAAATAAAAAAGTAATATATCATCACATAAGTCCTCACTTTTATTATTTTCTCGCTTGCCGCCAATAATGAGTTAATATTTTACAAGAGAAATAATGTATAAAAAATATACGGAGTTATCATTCTTTATAATGAACTGATGATATAATAATTTTTATTGGAGTTTTCAATCAAAATAGAAGACAATATATCTTGATATTCTAGATCATTCTTTGATCCAAAGAAAAATAATTAAAACGTGTGCAACTTAGTTCGGTGATATTCAATTTTCACATTTGTTATTAGACCTTGATAAATAAGGAATTGAATTTAAATTTTTGATATTCTTCTATGGATATGAATTTGGTTAAAGATTATTTTACACAATTCAGATAAGAAAATAATTAATATAAGATAAAATTTTATTCAATTTTGAATTCCTTAATATTTGAACTCCCTCCGAATAATTTAAATAGATAAAGATTAATAGCAAACTGTTAGTTAATTTTAAGGTTAGTGTTAAAAATATAATAATTATATCTTACATAAAATATAATTTACAAGTTATCCATCATTAATGATTAAATGGTTTTATTAGAAATAACAAATTTATAAGTCAGCTTAAACACTTTGTGCACATATAAAAAAATAGATTAACACTACTCACATGATCCAAAAATATAATAGACAAAAATAAAGTTTGAAAACATGCTAATGAACCCTACGTGTTCAATCCTAAAAATTTAAAACGAAGACAACAACTTACAAAAAAAACTTTGTTACAAATCTAAATGTGTTTAAAACTTGTAAACATGAAAGAGTCAAACTTGAGGAAAATAGTTGCACGATTTAAATAAGGAAAGAATATTCATAACTAAAATTTTACTCAAATTAGATTCCTAAATATTAGGAGTTTCTAAATAGTTTGAATAAAAAAAGTATTTAATAATTTAAATTTAGCCTTTTTTTGAAGTTATACATAGGTAAATAATTAGATTACAATTATAATTTTTCCCAATATAAAGTCTATTTTTAAAGGGTAAAAAATTTTGCTAAAGGCCTCTGCGCTTTTGATATAATAGGTCGATACAAATAAATATATAACATAGAAATACTTTATCAAGATTTTTTCAAACAAAAAAAATAAAAAATTTAAATCTTTTGAACTTACAGGAATGAAAAGGTTGGCCTTATAGCTCATAATTAAGATAATTGATAAGTGATATAGAAAATCCAAAAATGACTAATCTTAATATTTTACACTAAATAATTAAATATATAAATGATATAGGAAATTATCATTTGTTCGAGTAATTGAAAAATATAAATATATAATGGCAATTTATTGAGATATCATTCAATGGTTAATGAAGCAAGCTTCAACCTATGGTAAACCTTATGTTGTCTTTTTTCTCAAAAAAAGAAATATTTAGTTTTGATTCTTAATGCTTGTAGTATACGTGAGTCTTAACTGTTAAATATTAGGACTAATTAAGTATAAGTTTAAACAGAAAGATTTAATGTTCTAAATTTTAATTAATTATAAAGTCCTAAAATTTAGGAAAATAATAAAATGACTATTTTGTCTTGTATAAAGTTAACTTTTTAAAGGGTAAAAAAGACAAACGACATTTCGCTAAGGGCTTTCGTGCTTTTAATATAATATAGATATATTATTTGGATGAAGTATATTGTTTGTTTATCGTAATTTCATTATATTATGCATTAACAATACGAAAAATAAATTTATAAATATAAATTGTTAGTTGTTGTCATAATTTCTTTATCATATTTTATTCTCCTATTTTTTGAAGTAAGAGCATCATATTTAGCATAATTATTTTCTACTTTTATAAAAAAGAAATATAATTCTTCCATGTTTGGCTATTCCTTTTTTTGTAGGATTTTTTTTTGACTTTTATAAATTGATGATCCTTTCTTCTCATTCACTGGCATCCACAATATAGTCATATAGGGTTTGAAAGTCTTGTTTAGAGGGTAAATTTCGGGACAAGTATTATCCTGCCACTTTTGTTTGCTTCTCGATATTTTGTACCTTCTTTTATATAGTGTATTGCTCATCTCCACTGTGGATATAGGTCAATTGACTGAACCACATTAAAGATTATGTTTTCTCTTTTGTTGTCTGATTTATTATGGTTGAAGTTTTGTTTTGCTAGCTTCCACATGACACCTAATTATTTCGATCCAAAAAATATTACATAAAAAAGATAGAGTAAAGAATAAAATATAATTATTTAATAATAAAAATGATAAAATGAGAGGAAAAATAAGGTAACAACATGTTCACACAAAATCGATCGTTACACAAAGTGACGCTTTTGTCGTTACAGAACGACTAATTTAATAGTAGGAAACAATAAAATCAAGGTGAAATTATGCTCCTTGTCACTAGGCCCAACAATCCATCAAAAAATGGCTCACGTTTGAAACTCTTACTTGGTATGGCCTAGGTTGTATCTAAAGTTATTTTTCACTAGTTAGCCCACCCTATTTTTTTTTGTTTTCTTCGTTCTTCCTCTTTCATGACTTTGCACCCTAAATTTCTATATATATTCTTCAATTCTTCTTCCAGATTAAAAATTTACAATCACTATTAAGATGAGAAGAAAACATACCACTTAAAAGAATTATTAATTTTGGAGTTTCCATTAAAGGTCATTCGAAGCTTCAATTTCAAAAATTGGGTTTTGCAATTTTGTTAGTTGTTTGGATTGGGTGTTGGCCCAATTGATTGAGATCGTCATCAAAACTCAAATTTAAAGTGATTTGGAGCATATTTGTGCTAGATTTGAGTTGAATTTAAGAAGATGCCCAAAGAAGAAGAACTTGTGAAGCTCCATTAGTAGGATTCATTTATATAATAGTGTATGACAATATATAAGTAATGTATAATAGTGTATAAACACCTCTTATACATTATTTTATACAAGATTGATACATTATTTACAGGTATTTGATGGATTTCTCACATTTCTTATTCTTCAACTACTACAATGTTTGGCTCAAAAGTTAAAAATGTACTATGTAATCTAGAAAACAATCAAAATATGAAAGGGTAAATCGTAATCAAATATAATAGACCTAGAGATGTAAGACCGATGATATTGTTGTAGATCTTATATTATAGGACGATATTCTGAACTCAGGAGAGGTTATTCGTTAGAGATAGAGATAGAGAGAGAATAGGAGAAAATGAGAGAGTTGTATTATTCAAGAATAACATTGATGCCTTTTACAATGGGAATGTCCTCTTTATATAAGAAGAGGCCTTCCTTAAAATAATAACGAAAATACCAGACGTGGTCGACGTCCTCTTAGCGAGGACGCCTGGTTTTAAATGGCGTCGCCTTCGCCCTTACGTCCGAGCCGTGCCTTTACTATCGCAGGTATACATTTACTGGGCATACCCTTCGGCATAGAGGCGTATATGGCCAAATTTGACTCCATACATACACCTATATACACGGTGTATCACTAACATTTTCATTACACATTACATATATAAAAGTTATACATTGTAAAACAGTCTATACCCTTTGGATACATAAAAGCACTCGCGATATACAAATGATATATTATGGATACATTGCAAGATGCACAATTGTCACGACCCTAGTTCACCAATCGTGAACATGTCATGACGGCACCCAGTCCCCACGACTAGGTAAGCCTAACACGTTGCGGAATATACAAGTTTATGAACATTAAATAAGAAATAGCGGAAAATGATATAAATAAGAATGTAATTTGTGCCGCTTGGCACATACACCCGTCAAACACACTGTATAAACACCACCAAGACCCGGAATCCCACGGGTAACACAGACTAAAAGAGAGAATACAACGGTGGCTCTATGTGTGAAGAGTATCTAACAAAGACATGAGAGAAAACATCTACTAATACTATCAGAATAGAAGGAAGGCCTCCGGATCCGCGGACGTAGCAGATCATACCTCGAGATCTCCCAAAATGCTGCTGAATTACCTAATATGAGTCTGTCCTGATGTACCTGGATCTGCACAACAAAAGTGTGCAGAAGAGTAGCATGAGTACACCACGGCGGTACTCAGTAAGTGCCAAGCCTAACCTCGATGGAGTAGTGACGAGGAAGGTCAGGGCCCTACTGAGAAAAACAATAATATGATGGAAATAGCAATAATAAGCAGTTTAAATGATAATAATTCCGAAATAGCAACAATAAAATGATTACCGCAACCGTCTACAATTAAGATAACAACAAGTAACCAACTCAATAAAACAAGTCCGGGACCTGTGGGAATTGAACCCACAGTCCCATTGACAGTACCCATGGGTCTCCGGGAATCGAACCCACAGCCCACATTTCAATAAATCTCAGGATCTCCGGGAATCGAACCCGCAGTCCACATCTCAATAAATCTCAGGATCTCCGGGAATCGAACCCGCAGTCCATATCTCATTAACTCAGGATCTCCGGGAATCGAACCCGCAATCCACAACAATATCACTCCGGGTCTCTGGGAATCGAACCCACAGCCCTGGGATCTCCGGGAATTGAACCCGCAGTCCACAAACAAATAGCAAATCCGGGTCTCTGGGAATCGAACCCACAGCCCTGGGATCTCCGGGAATTGAACCCGCAGTCCACCAACACAACAAATAAAGAAAACGCACATGGAAAATATAATATGCTTAACTACAACTACACCGAGGACTAGTGCCAACAATTATCAAGAAGTTCAAGTAGGACAATTAGGCAATTAGACAGATAAATCCTACCTAATCATGCTTCCCTAACGAATACCAGGTAAATGTCACAATTTAATAAATTAAGAACGGGAATATCACGAATTGAACAATTCAAGTAAAGTGAGTTACAACAACCAGCGCATGTACACGCCCGTCACCTCGCGTACAAGGCATTTAAACTATCACATAATATCCTAGGGGTAAAGGTTCCCCCACACGAGGTTAGACAAGCCACTTACCTCGATTCCGGTACAAAACCGCTAAGAGACAACCCTCTTGCCGCGAATATCCGACTCCGAGTGGCCCGAATCTAGTCAAACCAATTACACAGTATAAATAACATCGCAAGTAACTAACTACAATGATAAAATTACAGCTACGGCGCGAAAGTGGGTGAAATGACCAAAATACCCCTGAATGCATCGGCTCGGAATTAAAATATTTTTATGTTTTCAGAACCCTCGTACTCTCACGAGTCTAACCATATAAAAATCTCCCAAATCGGACCACAAATGGCCCTTCAAATCCCAAATTTAAAGTTTTTGCTCCAAGCCCTAATTTCTTACAATTTTGCTATGTTTTCATAAATTTCAAGGATGATTCTTCAATAAAATCATGTATTTAGTTCATAGGACTTACCTCTAATCACTTCTTGCAAAAACCCCTTCAATTCTCGTCCAAAAGCTCTCAAGAATGACCAAAAATGGTGGAAAAATGGGTTTGGTTCGCGGATGAAATGTTTTTAAACATTCTGCCCAGGTATTTTGTTCACTGCGATCGCGGGAAATGCTTCGCGATCGCGGAGAACAAATTCTTGGCCAAAATTACCCTTCGCGATCGCGGAAAATGCCTCGCGATCGCGGTGAACAAGTTCCAGTTCCTCCGGACAGGCTTCAGTAAAATGGCCATAACTTTTTACACACAACTCCAAATGATGAATGGTTTGATGTTCTGGAAACTAGACACACAGGGCTATAACTTTCATTTGTTGATCATTTCCTGTATCCTTATACATTTCGCGATACAAGCTTCCAAATCCATTTATGTGTTTTAGATATCCTTCTCGGACAGCATAGAGTGTAACGTACATAACGTTTTCTACAAATTTCCAAATGGGGATTTCTTTAACTTTCTGAAAACTAGACACGATGATCTACAACTTTCGTTTTTGAATCACCTCAAAATACCTTTTAGATAAAAAGATATGATCTTCCAAAGTAGGGCCTGCGCGACAGAAATTTCTTCTTCGCGATCGCGAAGCCATCTACGCGATCGCGATTCATTAGTTCATTTCTCAGATTTTACTCACCGCGATCGCGACCAATACCCCGCGATCGCGTAGAGCACTGCTGTAGCCAAAAACCAGCAGTGAAAAATGGCCTAGAAATGGTCCGAAACCACCCCGAAACTCACCCGAGGCCCCCGGGACCTCAATCAAAAACACCAACACTTCCTATAACCTTATTCAAACTTGTTCCAATCATCCAAACACGTCCATAAACACAAAAATTAACAATTTACAACGGATTCGAGCCTAAATTTCTTAAAACTTTCCGAATTGCACATTCGATCTAAAACCCGACCAAACGACGTCCGAATGACCTGAAAATTTGCGGACATATCCAAAATCACATAACGAAGCTACAGAAATTGTCGGAATTCCATTCCGACTCCCGGATCAAAATCTCACCTATCGTTCGGATTCGCCAAAATTTCAAACTTCGGCATTTCAAGCCTAATTGAGCTACGAACCTCCAAAATACTTTCCGAACGCGCTCCCAACCCCAAAATCACCTAACGGAGCTAATGGAACCATCGGATTTCCGTTCCGAGGTCGTCTTAACACTGTTCCGGCTACGGGCCATTTTCTAACTTTAAAGCTCTCATTTAGGGACTAAGTGTCCCAAAATACTCCAAATTTCAGAACCGACTCTCCCGGCAAACCACAATAGCAGAAATGAACTTAGGGGAACAGTTAAATTGGGGATTGGGGCGTAATTTTCTAAAACGACCGGCCGGGTCGTTACATCTTCCCACACTTAAAAGATTCGTTCGTCCTCGAACGAGCATAGAAAACATACCTGGAGTAGTGAAAAGATGAGGGTACTGGCTGCGCATATCCTGCTCGGTCTCCCAAGTCGCCTCCTCGACCGGCTGGCCCCGCCACTGAACCTTTACCGACGCGATGTTCTTTGACCTTAGCTTTCTAACTTCCCTGTCTATAATGGCTACCGGCTCCTCAACATAAGACAGATCCTTGTCTAGCTGAACAGATGTGAAATCCAACACATGCGACGGGTCACCATGGTACCTCCGGGCATAGAGGCATGAAATACGGGATGGACTCCGGCTAGGCTGGGAGGTAAGGCCAACTCATAAGCAACCTCCCCAATATGCCTCAAAATCTCAAAAGGGCCAATAGATCTAGGACTCGGCTGGGCACATTAGCCTGATATAATCTGAAGATATTCCCTCTTGTTCAACAATTAAGTCTTAGAGCCTAATTCCAACATCCGAAATTCTATGTCAGGCTTGTTTTCATCAAGAGATCACTCAATATTCCTCAAACGCCGTCCTCAAACATGACTGCATAACCTTGCCGGATTCTTACCTTGCAACACAAAATCCACAGGACCACGATAATATTTCATGATCAAATTAGCCAAAAATTCAACGAATCGGATGCTCCCATTGCACCTCACGATCTACATAGGTCTCGTTCCAACTTTTACAATACTGACACGATGGAAGAGATGTCCCGATATCCATAACCAACTACTGAATCAACAATTCATTGGGTCTATACTCCTGACAGGATCCATTACCTTGTCCTAAACTAGAGGATGATCCTTTCCTCTATAATATACTTCATATAATCAGCTTGCACTGAGCCCAAATCACATAATCTCATCTCACCCAGTACGAACTGCTCAGGCGATAAGCCACATCAGACATAATCAAAAGTTCCACAAGATGACACAATGTGCCAATAGGCTACTAATTCGTACGTGTTACAAAAGGAAGGCGAACACTAGAGAGAACTATTCAACTCTCACACTAACATGTACCTCCTCAGAAAATAGGAAACGGAACACATAAAAGCAATTATAGACACTGAAATAAACATCACACTATTGCGGCGTGCAACCCGATCCCAACAATATGACCATGGCGGCGTGCCACTCGATCCCAACAATATAACCATGGCGGCGTGCCACCCGATCCCAATAATATAGACTCACACAAAGAGTCATATGTCGAGCTGAATAGCTCATCACATCAAAATACTGAATATCGATCATAAGCACACTAAGGTGCATGATATCAGACTCAATGAAAACATATAGCGCTATAGGCTATGAACTCAAGCACAATTGAGGTGCGACATAAGATATGAGCCTCAAGAGCCATCATGCTCATATAACATCACCGCCGAGCGGAACCTCAACACATAAGGAACTTACCAAGCCGTCGCACACTCATACGGCGCAATATATCTTTACTTGAATTAACTAACCGCGAAATAAGACCGCGACTATCCCTCCATAAAGGGCGCATTGCCGGAAGAAACATAACTGGCCTGACGCAAGGCTCACTTCCACATTTAAATCTAACCACCGACCTTAAGTCTATCCTGGTCGTGCCAAGCTAAGTCAATAATATTTCACAGGTCTATAACCCACTAAGCATAGTGCCCTCCAGGCATAAGTTCTCAAATGGATGATATCACCAAAATCCTCATACTTGGTTTAAATTTCTAACCAATCAAGTGACTACAAGTCACACCTATACAATCTTCTTGTGGGTCAAGCTCCCACCATCTTCCGAATAATTAAACGGGTCTGCACATTCAACCCACCGGTTGTACTAACACTGAAAAGTGATCAGGAGTCCCTAACCGGGATGCAAAGCCTTTCTCATAGAACACCGATCTCAAATGATACCGATGTTAATACCCATCTTACTCAAAACACTGAAACTCCTTTCCTGCTCATCCGAGCTCTTTATATCACATTCATTGACCAAACCGTGACCCTGGGTCCTTACTTCAAATTTCATACTACTCACTGCATATCACGTGCCGATATACGGTAGACACAATTTCCATCATAGCTCTAGAACTGACGATAGGCTAATATTACATCACATAAGACTTTCCATTTAGCTCACTGCAGGAGAACTATAACAACATACGGCGAATTCTCATAACCATCGAATATGCCAATCTCTAAGTAGTGGTCCAAGCCAACATAACCCTTCCCGAGATCTGCCTACTCATAACAGGCCCTTAACAGAAGAATACTTCAGAATTACATCAATCACCGCGACCGACAAGTCTCAAATGCACCGCCACAAATCACATGCATAATTCGATCACGTTGCATGAATCGATCATTGACACCAATACGCCAACTCAACTATGGCCGATCAATCTACTTCCTTCCAGGTTATCCTTGATTGCCTTAGAAATGTTAATATCTTCCTTCAATACCTAACTTATTCCAACCGCACTTACCCCGAGTGACCTTAAATCACGAGGCCATGCTATCTCAAGAACGACGACCATTTCATGTCTCTCAAATACTACACCACAAGTCAAAACATCATAGATCGTTTTGTGCCTTTCTTCATAAGTTGCTTTCAAAGCTTGAGCCTCAACTGTACTTATAGACTCAGAATTATCAAGCACCACACTTTACCTCTTGAATTCACTAGGACCACTATTGAGAACCATCCGGTTCTAACTTGCCCCAGTACGCAACCAACTCTACCGAATTTCTTTATAACATATGAATACCCTCTCGATAAAGCACCCAGCGGAATCACTTCCCGCGAAGCCTGCACCTATACGAGGCATAAATCATAAATTTTCCCTCAAGTTTGAACATGAGCCAGTAAGGCTAACCATAACATGCATTCAACAATTCATATACGCTAACATCCATAATTCACACAGGTAATTAACCATGCAACCCAATCTTAAGTGGTGGGACTCTCCCACTTAGCCCAATGCCACTATTACACGACTCTCGAACACATTAGAACCATTCTCTCGAGTCATTTACTATTATTCAACTGCAACTGACTTGATCCAACGAATATAACCACATGTGCTCTATTAGCACTCTAACATCATAGGGTATGACCTCATCCCAATACAACCAAACATCTTCTCGCTCCACGCACCGAGCATTCTCTACCAACAACATCTTAAAACATACTATGATTCACACACGCCTACGAAGCACCATGTAGCCTTTGTCAAATATTTCCCTGCTGATAATAAAATGCAGGGTTTATTAGGGACACATGAACATCTAAAGTCCCAACATTATACCATACGAGCCTCAACTCTTGCCCATCCGCAAGTTTTCCAGAACTTTTGAATAGCACCTAAATACATCGCAGGCCAAATCCTGATATGACACATGACCCATAATTACATCGTTGATAGTGAAATCCTTTCACTTGACACGAAGCCTTAAGATACATCTTGCTAATCCATGATACTAGCCCTTAACATTCGTACGTCTTCATCATAAAACAAGCCAAAGGCATTCGTTTGGTACATATCCTTCTTAAGACAGTTAAACTCATTTTTTTTTCAGTATCTCTGCTGGTTGAATCCTTCGCTAAATAGATATCTCATATGAACCATATAGTCTTTATTACCAACAACTATCTTTAGATCTACATCCACCTTGTGATTCTACCATTGCTGTGACGATTTGGCAGTTAAGTAAACCTTCTCACGACCATACTATCAACCGAATGCTCTACCTAGTGTACCCCCATTTGCACAATTGAAGATCTCTCAATTCTCTTGCATTATCGATATGGATGTCACGTGGTAACAATGGTTGAGTAAATTCTTGACTCCCTTGAAATCCCTCTGCAGCGTCACGAACCGTCGGCGCATACTTGATACCGAGTGCACAATTTCAATACACGAGTGGATGCAAAAGAACATATGACATAGGCTCCAACCGAATAAATGGCGCACGATAAGGAATTCAAAGAATTGAAGAGTTTCCTAAATAGTTACATAGCCTCTCGTAGATAAATACAGACGTCTCCGTATCGATCAGCGAGAATCTAAGTAACCGGTCTATGTCCCGTGACTCCTACGAACCTAGAGCTCTGATACCAACTTGTCACGACCCTAGTTCACCAATCGTGAACATGTCATGACGGCACCCAGTCCCCACGACTAGGTAAGCCTAACACGTTGCGGAATATACAAGTTTATGAACATTAAATAAGAAATAGCGGAAAATGATATAAATAAGAATGTAATTTGTGCCGCTTGGCACATACACCCGTCAAACACACTGTATAAACACCACCAAGACCCGGAATCCCACGGGTAACACAGACTAAAAGAGAGAATACAACGGTGGCTCTATGTGTGAAGAGTATCTAACAAAGACATGAGAGAAAACATCTACTAATACTATCAGAATAGAAGGAAGGCCTCCGGATCCGCGGACGTAGCAGATCATACCTCGAGATCTCCCAAAATGCTGCTGAATTACCTAATATGAGTCTGTCCTGATGTACCTGGATCTGCACAACAAAAGTGTGCAGAAGAGTAGCATGAGTACACCACAGCGGTACTCAGTAAGTGCCAAGCCTAACCTCGATGGAGTAGTGACGAGGAAGGTCAGGGCCCTACTGAGAAACAATAATATAATGATGATAACAATAATAAGCAGTTTAAATGATAATAATTTCCGAAATAACAACAATAAGATGATTACTGCAACCGTCTACAATTAAGCTAACAACA